>WBNQ01025624.1:0-15832 GCA_013401375.1 Spizella passerina | reverse complement strand
TTGTTTTTCTTCTTTTACATCAAGCTTCTAGGTAAACTATTTTCTGAGCAGAAGTTGCAGGTCACTTCACAAACCAGGCACTCTTCAAAGTTGTCATAAGCATATTACAGAAATACAGACTACTAGATTGGGGCAGAGTACCTTATTAATATTTCATTTTGGTACAATATACTTGCATTAACTCTCTTAACACAGGTATCATATTGTTTCAAGTCAGAGAACCTGAAACATTGCAACAAAGATTAGACTAAGAGCAAAGCCTTAGAAACTACAGCCATTAGTCCTGTCATCCCCTATAAAATTAATGGGTTGGAAAAATGGTCAATCTTTGGACTAAAAGTTGATATTTAATTGAAAGAAAATGTTTTTTAATTGTAATGGGGACTTTGCATTAGCGTGAACATGAAAAGGTACTAAAGGATCTAATGCAAGGTTATGTATTGATTTCCATCTTAACGCTAGTGTAAAATGAAGAAATATTTCTATTTCATAAACAAACTCTCCTATTCAGCATCATGACTTCTATTTGTTTTAAGGGCACAGTAAACAGACTTGAGTGAAAAGAAGAAATAACAAAATTTTCTAGGACAGCTTGTGCTGATGTATAGGACAAAAAGCCTGACACTGCTGTAAACCCTGATTGCTTCTACACCAGAATTATCAAGATGTTATGTGTCACTTTCCCATTTTCCAGGGTTATTTGGTTGAGGAAAGCAAGAGCATCTGTAAACCTGGCACTACACTGCCTTAATCAAAATGGTTTTACTGATCATGGATTATAACAAGAGACCTGACATAATGGATGTGCAAAGTCTGCCCAAAGAATTAGCATCACTATAGGCTAGATGGATGGACGTATTCAGGAAACACAGTTTTTCTTGAAAAGGAAAATGCTTAAGCTAAATGAGTTTAAATTCTTATTATTAATAATACTTAGAACACTATATTGAATTTGGGAGATTTCATTTTCCTTTTAATACAAACTTATGTAAATCAGGTTATTTTAAATCCTATACAGTTTTCTTTAATAATAAGCCATTGTTTTGACATTCTACTTAATAAACAAAAATTTGTCAGGAGTGATACCTACATACAATTTGCAAGTCAGTGTAAGTTACTTAATTTAAAACTGAAAGACAGAGAAAGCATTGCAAATACTTTATGAATAGTATTGCCATAATTCTATTATAAAAGTTATTGTAATACTGAGCGGGTATGGTCTGCTGTTAAGGTGCTTCTGTTATATACCCTGTAGTTTGCCATTTGTAAACACATCTTTTGATGTTGCTGCCAACATCCTGGCAACAAAGCAGTGCAATTTCAAATGAGCTAATTAACTTAATTGTTGATGAAGCATGAAACAGTTCATTCACCCTGTTAGCTGCACCATGACAACATAAGAGTCTCAGCCCCTGAAGTTACTCATCTATATAAGCCTATCTGTAGCTTTCCATTAAGATCTATTGCATGCCAAATGAGTATGGCTCTTCTAACAAAGACCAGTCCATAATGTACACAGGTAGCAAATCAGTGCTGTTGTTGAAAATTCAAATGAACACAGAAATACTAGTAAATACTTTGAAATAAACAAAAAGGAAAAATTGCAGAAAAGGAAAAGCTGTGTCACTTCCTAAATGCTAAGATTTAGAAAACAGCTGGCTAAACCAAATGCTGAAAAAGCAATGACAACACTTTTCATTCCTGAAAGGTGCAAACCCACCTGTACACTGTGGGTTTTTTCTGTATCTTGTGCACATGCAAGAATAAAAGCAAAAATAGATTAGCAAGTAAGAGTTAAATGGTCATGCTTAGGCCTTTGTGCTTTTTNGCCCCTGAAGTTACTCATCTATATAAGCCTATCTGTAGCTTTCCATTAAGATCTATTGCATGCCAAATGAGTATGGCTCTTCTAACAAAGACCAGTCCATAATGTACACAGGTAGCAAATCAGTGCTGTTGTTGAAAATTCAAATGAACACAGAAATACTAGTAAATACTTTGAAATAAACAAAAAGGAAAAATTGCAGAAACCTATTGCAGTTTGAAGCGGCAGATGAAAAGGAAAAGCTGTGTCAATTCCTAAATGCTAAGATTTAGAAAACAGCTGGCTAAACCAAATGCTGAAAAAGCAATGACAACACTTTTCATTCCTGAAAGGTGCAAACCCACCTGTACACTGTGGGTTTTTTCTGTATCTTGTGCACATGCAAGAATAAAAGCAAAAATAGATTAGCAAGTAAGAGTTAAATGGTCATGCTTAGGCCTTTGTGCTTTTTTATTTATAATATACACAGTAATTCCCACTTCACACAAACTGTCAGAATTTAAAAAGTGCTTTTTCATACTCCTACTATCCAATATAAAATCTAAAGCATCTCTTCAAATTTTCTGAGGCTCCATTTCAGTAAAGGATAATAAGAGGATTAAACACTGTGCTATTGAAAGGCCTGCAAAAGTGTTCGACATGAAAGAAAGGATAACAATTTGACCCTCTGCCGATAGCCTCGATTATCCAGTTGCATGAAATACACACAAAAAAATCTCTGAAATGGTTTACAGTAAAACTTTGTTTGCTGTCTTTCCCTTTCCCTTGCCTTGAACCATTTTGTACCAACGAATAAAAATCCACCTACTTTAAAAATTGTCCAAAATCTTCACAAACGCTTTCACAGCCAGGCCATTTGCAAACTCCATGACCATAGAGAGTATGGGAGGCCCCAGTCTCCTCATGTGACGAGCTGTAGCAAAAGAATAAGGCATCAGATTCATCTCAAAAGCCATAATCGTTGGAGGCTGCTAGCGCCTGTCAGGTTACGATCAGTGACAAACAGGTCAAAACAGGTCAATTTAGCTCAGAGCAGTCAGAAAAATTTAATCGTTCTATTGAATAGTTCAACTGCCAAGGCTAGATGATGTTCCAATTAGAGAAGAAATAGAGCCAAAGATGACTGTTAATAAAGGATGAAAAAATAAGATGACTGTATAATACCATATGCTAATTATGCCATATGACCTTGGTGTAACATTTACCTATAAATAAAAAATACACTCAGAAATGATCAATTCTGAGTATAAATATTGAAGACTGACAGTCAGAATTCCTGAATATTGTGAATGTTCAAAATAATATTTGAATTTTCTGCTCAATGTGTATAAAAATAAAGTTGCTTCCATTAATAAATATTTTTGTTCACAAGCATTGCTTTCATTAACTATGTGGCTTCATAAATATCCCTAGCTGTACTCCATGCCTTTTTCTGGAACCTCTGCAATTGTTTCATCCATGATGAGTTATCAAAGAAATTCAGGGAATTATTCTGTGGATGTAGGTGACATACTGAAGCAAAGAACCATTCTGTGAGATATAAACAAAAAAGTGATACTAACTAAAAGTACTTCTGCAAAGGTTTTCAGATTTTTAAATTATAAAAAATAATGATTGAAAACTGCTCTCACAGTCATATGAACATGAGAGAGACCTAAATCATAGTCTCCTAAGTATTAAAATAATTAAATGGAAAGTTTTTTGAAAAGACAATTACTTACAATTTAGGTTATATACACACAATTAAATTTCATCGTATATTGAGATGTAGTATATCTCACTACTCTAATATATTTGCTGGTAAGTGTTACAGATATTACATACTCTTGTATTTAAATTACTTGAAATTAAGGAACAGTAAATAATATCTGTCAACATGTCTAAAAATGATTTTAATTTCATCCATATGATGGAATTCCACTGTATTACACTAATAACATGGAAAATTTATAGGAGGAAATATATCAACTTCATTACTGTCATGCATAAAAGACAGAAAATTTAGTGGTTCTTTTCACAAGAAATAAACAACATGAGAGATATTTTAATATACTGTTTTGAAGCACTTTTAATATAGAATCTTTGCACTGAATTACAGCCTTGACAACTCATATAGATTTACTTTGTCAATGAAACCAGGAGTGTGATTCAACAGTAAGGGCCTGACTGCCAGTTGTGTTAAACATGAATGAAACTATGCACCTACAAAAAGTGCCCACAAATGTGCATTTACACCCCTACACCAGCCCACTTGACTCTGTGATTAACTTTCACCCAAACTATCATAAGTTCATGAGTTATAAAACCACATGCAGGTAATTTTCTTGTGTCTGCACAGTTAGACATTATTACGGAAAATTACGCCCTACTGATAAACAATTCTGGAAGATCAGGTTCCACCATCTCTTAAGTAACCTCTATAAAGAGCTATTTTTTGATTGGAAATCATGTGACTTAAGATGTTATACAACCGCTTCACGTCAAATGATAAGCACAGTTGAAATCCCATTAGAATTACCTGTCTCGCCTTGCATTTAGAACTGAAGACTGTCCATTCACTATGGAATGATGAGTTATTGGTGGTGATGCTTTGGAAGTGGTGGAGGAGGTAGTAGAGGAGGAATTGTTAGTAGTGAGGTCTAGCCCTCCATGTTTAATGCCATTGTCTTCCATACTGTGAACTCCAGTCACTTCTTTCCATAACTGCTGAATCTCAGCAGGACTTAAGCCAGCTATAAAATGAAAGAGAGCCCCACTAATATAACAACATAAAGAGTTTCATATAATGAGCTCAGTGTTATTAATGGATTAATGCCAACAATAAAGCTGATGCTGTTTTACCAGCACAATCAACATGTAGTAAAACATAAATTCATAAAGTCATAAATACATAAATTCATAAACATAAAACAAAAGAGAGCTTAAAATTGCTCTCTACTCCATTTGCAGCCTGGAAACTTGTAGTTTCCAGGATTCATCCTTGGTCACAAAAAGCATGTTGAATGTATTCATTCACACATATGTGTTAGGGTTGTCTGGCTCAAGTTTGCATGAAGTCATGGAAACCTACAGTACAATATTCTTCTGCCTGAAGTAAAGACTGCAAAACACAGGCAAGAGAAGGGCTGTAAGCATTCTCTTATCTTGGCACTGAAGATGCAGCTAAGATAGGAAACCAGAGTTTGAAAGATGAATAGCTCATCAGAAATATATACAAGTTCTGTCACTGCCAGACCTTGTGAGTTTGACGTATCACTTTTGAAAAATACTGATTAAATGCAGGAAAGAATATGAAGCCCAGAGGTCTCATGATTTCAAAGCCAGGTTCTTCAGCCTAACATGGTTTGTTCCAGGGGTATCTCAAAATCTGTCTTCTCTATTTCATCTCAACAACCAAAATTAGGTAACATGGTCATGGTCATCTAGATGTGCTGGAATGCAAAACATTCAAAATGTTGATGCTGTTTGAATAACAATATTGTGTGTGGGTTTTTTTTAGGGTTTTGTTTGTTTGTTTTGGGTTTTTGTTTGTTTGTTTGTTTTAGTGGGGTTTTTTTTGTTTTTTTTTTTTTTAATATATGAAAGAACTCACATTTCTAGTCCTGAAAAGTACTAGAAAGCATCTGTTCATTCAGGTTAATAAGATACAGTAGAAAAATGTAAAGACTGCTTTTTACTGTTTGGCAAATCTATTTATTAGACAATGTTTTATTTTGAGAGCATATAAACTCAGACTACTGAATGAGATTCAATAAAAATTATGAAGAAAGCACAGGAAGTTCTTTAATTCTTCTCAGTAGCTATCTCACCATGAAGTATTCCAAACTATTAAAAATAGATTAGTAGTTATTTACAGAAATATTAATTTCTGGAGGAAGTATTAAACAAAGTGGGTGGCGGGGATTTTTTTTTTTATTATGAACCAGCTCATTTTTAGATTACTGCTTTGAGTCCTGCATCTTTACCTTAGATACCAACACCCATTGGCAAACTCAGATAAGGAAAAAGTAAAAAAGAGTTGATTGCAAGTCCTAAAATTGGACTTTATACCATATTTGTATAGAAAAACTCTAGGTTTTTAGGAAGCAAGCAAAGAAGCCAGGCTCTAATTTATTGCATTAGAGATGGGTAACGGGAGTGATGGTAATACTGGTTGCAATTGTTTAATGAGGGTAAGTAATTACTGCTGAGTTCATGAGGCATGTTCCAGCAACACTGCAAAAAACCCACTTTAGTGTTCTAAATAACAGCCACCTGCAAATGTAATCACAAATCAAACTGAAATAATGTATTCATTTAGGTGGCATGATATACAAAGTACATTATTTACTTCAAAGTCTTCCTCCCGCTGTTAAAAAAATAAACTAATTCTGTACTGAAAAAAACCACCAAACCCAGAATGAAAACACCTGTTTAGGTAATCAGATACCATGTCTTCCAGTGAGAGGAATTTAATTTGAGATCATCAGACTTTGTGTGCTGCGTGAGGTGAGTGAGAGCTGCCCCACAAGCTGAGTGGATGCAGGAGGGCTGGCAGCAGCTGCAGCAATGGCCTCTCCATGGGCAGGGACTCCTGCCCCGCTGGCCCTGCCCAGCTCACCTAGGGCTGTCTTAGAGCAGGAAGAAATGTCCAGGCTCAGGCTGGTAAACTTCATCACTTCTTCAGAGGACCCTGAAAGGCTGCCTTTTAGGATAAAAGGATTACGGGCAGAGGACTTAAAAAGTATAAAGTTAATAAGTGGATCTGTAATTAATTGTAAATTACGGCAATTTTGTGGTATCTATGTCTGAAAAAGTCCAACTCTCTTTTTACTAGAGGCTTGTGAAAAGGCTGACAGACATTTCTGTCTGGATGTAAAAGTAGGGTAAGTTTTAAAGTTTCATAGCCTGTGACAACCCTTAAAATGCCCTCCCCACAATATATTTAAGGGGAAAGGATCAAAAAGAGGACCAAGAGTTGAATAAAAATTACGGACTATAATAAAAAGGTCAAATAATGATTTCCTATGAAATTTACAAACACCAAGAATTTGGGAATTTTAATATTACTTTCGTAACTCTTTTAACTTCTACCTACTCTGTTTTTATGTTTCAATAAATGTTTAATAAACCATCACTTATAAAAACCATCCATTTTTGTTTTTCCAATATGGAACAATCAAGACTTGGTGTTTTGGTGGTTTTTTGTTTGTTTAGTTTGTCTGGGGCTTTTTACTGCTGTGATTTACAGTTCTTTGTATTTAATTAACATCAATGCAACAATACATGGAAATAACTCACAGCTAATCACTGGTTTTGGACAGAGCATAGTGAAGACCTGGTCACAAAATAGATGCTAAAACACCTACTGCATCTTATTTGTGATACCTGACCATCAAGAATTATGGGAAAACATTCCTGTTCTTTAAAGGCAGAAACTATACTTGAAGAAAATACTGTATAAATATGCAAACCTCACAGCTGTACTTGTAAAATGCACATTTTCACACTTTGCCAATAATAGTTTGTGGTTTATGGGACGATCAATAACTTACAAACACAAATACGTTGTGCTACTTTCAGTATTCTAGCCATCTATGTAACTATATATTCATATATAGTTTTCCATAGTTACATGTCCATATATATTTTAACTATAAAATTTTGTAATTTCTTGTTTCTTTATTACCAATATTTTTTGCTATGAGTTCATCTGGACTTAATTCTTTGAGTAAAAGAAAGGTCTTTAAAAGAACTTTTTACTCCTAAGGACTATTAAAAATGTTTTTTTCTCTGTTTTTATACTAGCAGATGAATGAGTGTTGCATTAAACAATGAATATCAATGCAATTGGGTAGGAGTGCTGAGGGAAATCTATGGGGATAGCTTAATGTGAGAGAAAACCTGAGGAATTCCTCTAACAACAGATGGCACAAGAGGAGATTGCAAAGGTAAAGCAGTTCAGAGAGAAGCTGTGTTTCATGCTTTTTTTGACTCTGGTCCAAGCCAATCCTACAAAAAGAAACAAGCATTACCCGTCTCTCATCCCAGATTTATGAATCAACTTGTCTCCCCACTGCTACTCTATTTGGTGTAGTAGGACTCATTTTCCTTGTAGCTTTCATGACTTTAGATATGCTTGTGTCATAGCTTTTTTACACAATGAAATTAACACATTTATTTGCAAGCTCTGATGTGGAGAGCTTTGTTCAGGTATGGCTGATGGAGAACGGCCACGAAAATATAAAATTAACNGATGAGCTCAGGTTTTGTAATATGTATGAACTTAATTAACACGATTATAAATTAAGAATAGTAGATCAATAAATCGGAGTTCGATGCACATTAGTTGGTCGTCTCCCCTCACTTCGTCACTCTGATTTTCTCATTGTTTTGGTTTATTTTTTGTTTGTTTTGGTTTGGGGTTTTAGGGTTTTTTTAGATCATTGTCTATATGCTGTGTACTCTGCTTTTGCTCATCTGATTTCTGAGGCTTTGATTTCAAAGGAAATCAAATGAGGAACAAGTTGCATGCATAAACACCAATTAAAAATAATGTTACCTGTCATGAACATAGCCTAAACAAAGCTCATTCCAGGACTGGGGTATCAGAAATCAGATTATTGTATAATTTTTATGACAGATACTTAACTCTCTGTGGCAAAACACACAGACACATACCTCACAGGTTATAGACAGAGTCCCCTAGATGGGAAGACTGACCTTATCTTAAAATGTAAGCAGCATTTATCTCCACGCTAATTTACGTTTCAAAATTGTGTGCCCTATTTTCTTTCAAGTAGTAGAGTTTGAGCTCATTTTCATCAGTGAGAAATCCTGATCAAAGTGACAAAAGGATTTTTTTTTCAAAAAGTCTTTACGGTTATTTGTCAGTCAAAGTTCATTACTATTGGAAAGACCACCTTCAAAACTTGTTGTTCTATTTAACCTATTTAATAAAAAGGAATAGAAAAGAAAATAAATCCTAAAGGCTTGTCCCTAAATTCACTTGTCATAAATTCATGATTCAAAGTGCTTTCCAATGCCAAAGACTGTATTCTCTTAGAAGTAAAAGAAAAGCAAGTGAACTTTTGAATGGCTTTAATATCACTGTTGGATGTATTTTATACTTCTTTGTTTATATTAAATGAAATAACATTCCACTAAATCAGACTTCAGTGATTCCTCAGAGAAAAGCAATGATGCTTGAGTTGTGCTGCTATTAGAAATTGTTTTCAGCACATAAGCTCAATAAATATGCACCTTCCATCTAGGAAAAAACGCTAAAAAGCTGTCTTTATTTTTCCAAAACTATATGCTGCAAAACGTATCAGTGTCCAGAAAATTTGGTAATATGAATAATAAAGTTTCAATTACAAAGTATGCTTGGGTGTCCTAATGGGAAACTTCTGAAGTTCAGAGGCAAACGGAATGGTTAAAAAGTTGTGAATTTAGAAATTTCTCCAATCATGTATTACTAAAATACCTTGTGGCAGAGACTGGACAGGAAGAGTAGACTGGCCAGGTGGGATGGAAATGAGTCCCTGACGCTGAAGGTTCAGCAGATGTTGCTGCTGCTGAAGTTGTTGCATCTGGAGGAGCTGCTGCTGGAAGACAAGCTGCTGGGCTGCCAACTGCTGCTGCTGCTGCTACAAAGAGAATGGGAAAAAAAAAAAGCAAATGCAGCAAAAAGTAAAGTACGCAGTGAAGGCTAGAAAGCCAAAACCATAAAATCAGCTTCTTTCTTTTTAAACTCATTTATTAAATAATAATGCTATTTGTAGAATACTCAGGCAGTGAAAGTGTTTGAAATTTTCTGTTATATTCATTTAAGCTATTAGGTTTTAGGGAAAATGGCAAGATACACTTAATGACACACTAAAGAAAAGAGTCAAGAAAAAGTCTATAACAGCTGTTTCGAATAAAAAAAAGCTCAGCTCATGGCAGATGATAACAAATTTATCTATGCTAAACGTATAACTTTTTACAGCAGCCTGTGATTTGAAGGCACTCTTGTTTTTCCAATTGACTAAGTTTGGTCTGCAGTGGCCCATGAACTTGGTCTCCAGTGATCTATTAGTAAACTGGGATGTAGCCTTCCTTTCACCGGCCTGTTAGCTCACTCTCTTTTCATGCTGGAATATATTACAAGGAGCATGGCATTCAAGGCAACGAAATGCCCTATTACAGAGCAAAAGTACAGGTTCCAATTTTGTGAGGCATTTCAAGACAAACTTGAGTCTACAAAGACTCAGGAGGGTATGAGAAGGCAGTCACACTTCAGAAAAAGACAAGCTGCTGTGGAAGACCTTTCCTTTCTAGTTTGGGGAAAAGAGAAACTTCTGATGCGCTCACTGGAAAACAGACTGCATAATGGAGCAAGTCATGTGGATTGCCCAGAGCCTCGGGAGAAATAAGGGAGCAATTTCTATTCCGTAGTTGATGGCTGTCTGAAATTCTATTCACAAATCCAAACAGAAACAAAGCCTCAGGAGGTCACAACTGCTTCCTCGACGTTTGCATAATGGGCAGCTTGAAGACAACGTCTAGGATACCTGCTGATCAATTTAACTACTTCAACATGTTTTGTTTGTATTCTGTTTATATTTGATGCAGTTTGCTGACAAGTGCAAGCCAGGCCTGAGAAACCCACTTGTCAGGTTGATTTATGAGCACATCAAACTGTAACTTTCTACTCGCCACTTCAAACCTACAGTAGCAGTTCATTAATCAGGGGCCTATGACTTTGAAATCTGTGCTCAATCGCTCTTTTTCAGCCATGGACTAAATTTGCATGCTCTCTGAGCTGTGCCACTGAGTAAAGTAAGGCTCCTTCCCAACACAGATTGCCTGTGAATACAAGATAATCAGTCCAGAGTCCACCACAGTTTGTTCTTTGCACACTCAGATTCATTAGCGGACATTAGACGACAGCAGGACTAGACTGCTCAAATCCTGGGCCTCAGAAAGGGAAGCAGGAGAATTATACCAGCACTGCTATTAAGCCCAGTAAAAATACAAGAACAAATCTTTGGTATCTGCATCCTTGCTATAGCAAAAGATCTAAACTGGTCTTGTCTTTTCTAAGCTTCTGACAGCTCAGACTAGTGCGCATCAGCTTAGGGTCTTAGCTCCTACCTCTTTTGCTTGCTTTCCTGGATGCTGCTGCTGCTGTTGTTGCTGCTGCTGCTGCTGCTGTTGTTGCTGTTGCTGCTGCTGCTGTTGTTGCTGCTGTTGCTGCTGTTGTTGCTGTTGCTGCTGCTGTTGCTGCTGCTGCTGCAAAAGCTGAAGATGTAACTGCTCTTGCTGTTTCTTGTAAAACTCTTGTAGTTGTTGCTGAATAAACCATTTTGACTTTAATAAATAAAGGCAAAAGTTTCAAGTATTATAAATCTCCTAAACTCTTCTAGATTGGCATATGGTAGCGTAGCCATTAAGTATCACCTCATAACAAAAAATGTGATTTGAAGAGGCAGATCTACATACATTTTTTTCCAAGGCGGTTCTGAAATTTTCCAATGCAGATTCCAAAATATCCTAAACAGAAGGGTATAGAAAATCTGTATTCTAAAGGGAATGCAAGAGCCAAATTAACTCCTCAAATAACTATACCTAAGTTCCTTACATGTCCTATATAACAAATCTGAAGCTGCACTCATCCACTCGCAAGAAACCTACAAGTCACTAAGGCCAAACAAAACTGTCTGCTTCTGAGGGGAAAAAAGTAATTAATCTGTCAATCTGCTTAGCAGGATGCTGGATTCCCAACTGAAGGTGAATTGCCTGCAACAATCATGGTACTGGATATTAAAATGTTTAAACATACATTTCAGTGACTGAGCTATGACTATGACAAACAGACACATCATTTTCTGTATGACAATTAAGCATGCACCCAAAAATCCACTCTGCGTTACACCAAGGCACTGATCACTGACACTATCATTATTGTATGAATAACAAATTCACCTATTTTGCAATTAGCTGACAGATTTTGTGCTAAGGAAACAGCAACCTCCTCCTCCTTTTTAGCCTTGTCTGGGACAAATTTTTAGTATGTAAAAAAACAAAACAAATCCTTTTCCCTTGATAAAACAAGCTGTTAAGCTGAAATTTCATACACTGCATACCATTTATGTTACTAAAGGGAGCACTACAATGTTATGAATTTTAAAGCAACAATTATCTACAACTCTATTTGCACTTCCTTTGGCAGGTCTACAATTAAAATGTGCCTAAGTGCTTGAAAATTTAAACATCAATTTGTTTGGTATTTGTAATGCATCTGCCACTGCTGCTGTTGCTGGTTTTAACATAATATTGAATGTTTCAAAGTGCGATTTCACACTTCTGCAATTGAAAGAAAAATAAATTTGGAGACTGAGAAGTTTCATGTTTATTTTCATTCTTTTTGGTGTAAAGAGCAGCGAAATATTACAAAATAAGACCCATAAAATCTGGTTGACATTTGTGTGAATGCCCTGTGCTAACAGTCCAAAGCAGGTAACACACATTACCTGCTGCAACATAACTGCTTGCTGCTGCTGGAGAAGTGCTTGAAGCTGCTGCGGGGACAACACTTGCTGCTGGAGAATCTGCTGCATTTGCTGAGGGGTGATCACCTGGGGAGTCATCATGGCCACTGACACAGGCACCTGCACAGGGAAAGGAAGATATCATCGTCAAACACGTTTTACTTTGCCTGCACCACAGCAATATATCTTTTTTATTTTGTACCAAAGATGGACCATAATTTTTTACATAGTATTTATCACTGTAAAGTTCCAGTTCCAGTCAGAATCTGTTATTTTAAAGCCACAGTACTGTGGCACTCTATTTCCAGAGGCATCAGTTTCGATCAGGCTCAAGCTTTATGTTTTGCATCTCTTATATATTCCTGCAAGATATTAAAGCATGGGCTAGTACAAATGTGTATTTAAAAATAAATGATCACATGGCGGGGCTCTCAACACTTCATAATCAATCATCTTATCAAGTGTCATAATGTTACGAATAGAAAAATCTATTGAGACTGTTTCAAAGGATATGATTAAGGCAGACAGAAAAATAAGTATCTTTAAGCAGTAAATGTTTTCCACAATAAAGAAACTTAGCCTAAAATTTTTTTTGCACAATAAATCATTTTAGTAGAAGAAAAAAAATTCTTGCTCAGCTAGTCTTTTAAGAACATCTGATTTATGCAGGAATAAAAACATCATGGTCATATCAGAGTACACAGCAAGGACTGCCACCTCGGTCACCTGGTCTCTGCAGGTTCTCAGCATTCCTAACTGAAAAGTGAAAGCTGGGAAACCTTGGCATTAGATAATTAGTTTTTCCACTAAACTCTAAGAATGAATTTTTGTGTAGGGGCTCTTTTGGACATAGCTTTATTTTCCACTTGTTATACAGTGAGATCAAGTGTCTGCAAATGCATAAACAGCCACACACCCACCTCAGCAATATACACGAGAGTGGGAAAGACACAGCCAGTATGTCTGATTGTGTATGTGGGAGAGAAAAGTCCTATGCAAGAGCCTATGGCAGGCACACAACGTGAGACCATTTCTCCAGCTACCCAGGACACAGTCAAACAGCTGTCAGCAAGCCAGGCTTTCCACCCATAAAAAAGCAGCCACTCGCTTGTCTAGCACAATTCAAATACATTTTCTGTATATAACAGTGAGCTGGCATATAAGTACTGCTTTGTGAGATGTTGTGGGACATTCCAGTCTTCTGTAAATAAGCAAAAATAATATTATTAATAATAAATTCAATAATGAGCCAATTATAGGAGGGACAACTNAGTCTGAAAGTAAACATACCAGCCTTTAATAAAAGTCTGATAATCTTTTGGCAAACATCAAATGAATTTTAAGAATAAAAATTCTAAAGGTTTTGTTCTAAAATACAAATGGAAAAGACAAACCAGATTTCCAATCAGAAACTTGTGGGGAGGAATTTCAGCTCATCTATCCCTGTACTCCTTCCATTATCAACAGAATAAAGAAATCCTGAGGGTAGTATATCTGATTAAATTTAAGGATTCATTTTAACATGGAACTAAGCCCACACTGTGGATGTGCCTGTCTCTCTCCATGGAGTGCAGACTCACTCTGAGTAGACACCTAAATGTCAGATGATTAATTTTGGTTGTTTCGCTTTGTAACACTGGAAACACCACGTACCTACACAATAATGTTTTATTTTGAGTTTAGCAAGTACTGAAGGCAAGACAAACAGATTTTTACAACTTTGGGATGCATGAGCAAAGAATGAAATTCACTGACTGGAGTCACTCTTAAATTTCCTTGAAAGTCACCAAGAATTTCCTCTGTTTACTTGAGATCTGAATTCATCTGCTTGTAACAATTTTATCTGAGTGATGCTATTCAACTACCACAGGTCACACAGGTATGAGAAGGCAGAGAGGAAGATGGACGCTTTCACAATTAAACTATTACCTTTAACCTTTAAACCTTGCAAGAACTTTACAAACACTAACATGCTTACTATTATAATATGTAGCAAAATACGAATATTTTGATCTAAACTGAGTGAAAATTTACCTAACTCTGAAACTAGCACTGATTTATTCATACTCTGTGCTAAAGACTCCAGCCTGTAAGGAGTTTAACAAGACTCACGGTACCACAAGAGTCTGAAATACAGACTCCCCTCCACCAGGCATATTTGTGTTAGCTTTTGTAGTAGCTGCTCTGAATTTACCTAACTGTGTGCATGCTCTCATACATGGAGACATGCCTGCACTGCAATAGGTTTTAATGGCTTTTCTGACAAAATTTGTTTTTCCTGTAATTTTCAACAGTTCAACTGTATAAGCTAGAGAACTAACATACCTGTTTTTCAGGATCATAGACAGAAGCATGAAAAAAACTGGCAGTCAAGACCATTATTAAAAATACAGATTTATGTAGATAATATTGTCTTTATAGGAATTTCATTGATTGATACATATGCGTGTATCATACCTGACACATATATTTTTTCCCACAGATAAAGGACAAGGCATTTTGAAAACTGCTTGAAATTTACATCAGCAGAACACATTAAGCAAATAGATTTCTCTAATTGTCATTAGGTAATATAAATTGGTACATTTCACAGTCTTCAGTGATACACCAGACTGTACTTTATTTCTTACTGGCATAATGCTACTGTGCTATCTGGGCTGGAAGACTATCTGAAACCTGCTATTTTATGACCAATTATATGCATTCGGTACATTTCTTTGATTTAATGTCTATGTTTTCAAAGATTTCTGATCTAATTTTACAAAAGTGCAGCAGAGGGGCAATCTCTGACTCTTGTTCATAGAAATCTCTCAATGTATCTAGACTCAGTTCAGGTAGAGAGACCCAGTGAAGAGATAGGATTGTTCCTTTGAGCAGGCCACAAACTCCCCAAAATTCTTGGTTATACCTCTCATGAAAAATTAAAGTGACAAAGTGAAACATGATTTATTACTGCAACCTATTTGCTGTTTGGCATCCTCAAAGACACTGAACTCCAAACTGCCATGAAGATGACTGGGTATGCAATCCTACAAAACACAATGGGTGGGACAGCCTCTGAAGAACAGATAAATCTGTTGGCCCCATGATGAATCCAGATGGAGGGCCCATCATATTTTGAAGTTTCTCTTGTTTTTGTTGCAGGCTATCCCCCATTTTTTGGATTAGCTTGCAAATCTTGCTAAAAAAACTTCAGATATCTAAGGAACAATTTTTAACACACCTAAATGGCACTTCAGGCACAAACAACTGTAAATTGCTTTATTTCTGCATGTGAATATAAGAAATTAAAGAAAAGCTATGACTCGGAATGAAAACATCAATATTGGAAATTAGATAGATGAACACGGACGAAGAAATGAAAACTGAGCTTCTTTGAAGAATAAAAAGACTGGGTTTATCCCAGATCAATTTAATAGAGAAACAGTGGAGACTAAGGCTGTATATTTAAAACCACTTTTTTGTTGTACAATAAAAAATTCAGCTTTAGCTG
>WBNQ01025540.1:0-21272 GCA_013401375.1 Spizella passerina | reverse complement strand
TGAGCCCTTTTCACTGTCTGACACATTTTCCCCTCTGTTCTCAGTGACTCAAGGCCAGTCACAAAGGTACACATGGCAACTCACTAATGTCTAATATCTAATTTTTGTGCATGGGATGCAAGAGTCCCTGCAAGACCACAGAATGTGGATCTCCAAGTATTTTTTTTTGAGTGTAGGAACTCAAACCACAGTGCACAGCACAGGCAGAAAATTTATTAAAAAAAAAAGTAATAATTTAACAAAAAATCAGAACTCAATCCTTTCTGTACAACTTAATGTGAGACACCATGCAGCTTTTACTACAGGAAATAAAATGGTGCAATGAAAATGGCACGGCAAGGAAGGACAAAGGTTCTGGTAATGTGCAGCAGCAGATGGAGACTTCCATATAACACAGACCTTTTATTCAAGCCCATTCCTACATTAATTAAAGCAATGGGTAAGTGAAAACAAATATGTCTCAGCATAATTGTCTCTAAATAGACTTTCAAAGTTTGCCATGTGAGGTCTCATCAAATCTTTAGATCTAAGTGCCTTTATTCAGAAAAAAAAACCATCACAATTCCAGCTTTTCTCTTTTTTTCATTAAATATCAGAATAAAACCGTTTTTTGAAATAGAACTGACTGCCTTTGGATTCTCCCCCTCCCTCATTCCCCCAAGCTTTATGATTTAGTATCTGGCTAAGGAAAACTATATTTAATTAGGCTCATTAACCTTGCAGTGTGAACATGTCTTTTTTTTTTTTAAATAAGTCATCTGCTAGTCATCTGCACAGTCATGTGGCTTCAGGGATAAAAGTAATTAAAGCAGTTACACTACAGCTAATTAGCCAATATTCTGTAATCACTCTTCTAGTTTACTTTTTTTCTCAGAAGACATCTGAAAAAAATCATATTCAATTCCTTAACAGGAAATTCATCTCCTCTCTTTGAAGAACACGAATCCAAAAATACCGAGCATTTCCTCAGAAAACAATAAATAAAACCACTTCATTAGGATAATTACATAAATATCTAAGCTTCCTAACACATTCCTCATGAAACAGACTAAGCTTTAGAGAAGCTTTAAAAAAAAGTGTTGATGGCATCCCTTCAGATGGCGAAACAGAAAGCTCAAGAACGCCTGAGGCAATAGTTTCACAAGCATTTTTAGGCAGCACTGCTCCCAAAAGGAGCTGCCCCCCTCAAGTGGTTATTTCATTTTCTGTGCCAGAGACAGCATGTGTGCTCCTGCTCTTACCATGAGCACACCATCAATCGGGGAAGGGAAGTGATGAAAGCTGTTATTTCGGGAGGAGAGACTCAAACTGTGTCCTGAGCCTTCCCTGGAGAAGGGAGGAGCTCAGCTGGACACAGGCTGACCCCAGCTGGCCACACGGAGCTCAGCAAAGCCACTGAAAGGACAGAAAAGGCTTTGGGATCTGGTCTTGTTGCAGATGTCTTACCATGTAAGATTTTTAGAGATTTGGGGGTTATTCAGCTCAGTCAAGACAGAAGTCGATGTTATTTTTCCAGAGCAACACTTGATATGGACTAAGAGATCCTCAATTTCATGTGGGTCTTCCTTTACATGGCAAAAGTTCAGTCTCCAAGTTATCAGCATCCAGATACATCAAAGCATGAGCCCTGACTAGAAATCAGCTCTGCTGCCTTGTGCCATCAGTGAAATGACACAGTGCAGTCCATGGATCACACAAAATGGATCATGGTGTCCTCCTCCAAAGCACTTTGGGAACCACCAACAAGCCTTTCCTCAGCAAGTGACACAGAGCATCAGGACCTGGTTTCCTGCAGGCCCAAGTCTCCTGTTGTTCCCTCTCTTCCTGAGACATCTCCTCACCCCAAAAACCCAGCTGTCCTCATGAGGTCCTTACAACCACGAGTAAAACACAACTCCTGTACTGGCATAAAGGCCAAAATAAAACAGTTGCAATGAAAATCCATGTAATTTCTGATCTGTACCTGACTTTCCCTCAACAAAAGAGCTGATTTGGTCACTCCACGCAACACCTAACTTATTTCCAAGACAATCTACTTGTCCTTCAAATTTGATTAAAATTATCCAGCAGATTCAAAAGGTGCTAGAACAGTGAAGAACCAGAGCCACAGTACAGGCTAAAACCAGCTATTAATATATTAGAACAGAATTATGCTGTTTTGAAAAGGGATGTAACACTTCATTACTTAAATGCCACTTACCAACAGGCTAGCTCTCACATGTATATGGCTCAGAAATACCAACTATAATTAAAAATATATAAATTGAAACAAAATGAATGTATTTTTGGCCCTTCAACTAGAGGGTCTGAGCAGCACACACAGATAATGGGGTTTTTAAGAATCCAAGAACATTTCAAAACAACTGCAATTAATGACTCATTGCCCAGAATACATACATATATGTGTGTATATATATTCAGACATATATAGCCACACAGAGGTAATAAAATATATAATCATAGAATAATTTGGAAGACCTTTGAAGATCATTTGTCCAACTTCCTGTGCAATGCAGCATCAGCTCTGAGGTCAGACCAGGCTTCTGCGAGCTTTATTCAGGTGGGTTTTGAGAGTCCCCNCAGCTTGGCCCTCATTGGCCAATGAGTTAAAACAACTCACAGCAGAATCCAATGAAACAACCACTCATGGGTAAACAATCTCCAAACACATTCCACGAGCACAACACAGGAGAAGCAAATGAGACAAGAATTTGTTTTCCTTTTCTCTGAGGCTTCTCAGCTGCTTAGGAGAAAAATCCTGGGTGAAGGGATTATTTCAGAGAATGTGAATGCCACAGGAAAGAGAAACTGGACCCAATATTCCATGTACATTCCAAGTGCTGGGCAGAGGGGATGGTCCCTGTGTCCCCAGGTGTCTGCACCCCCACAGTTAAACCAAAGCAGCTTGCACTTCCAAAACAGATACTCACTGATATGTTCTAATATTTCATTGTGAAGTGATGTTAAAAATTACATCTGATACTCTTCTGAAGCATGACAAAACATTAAACATCTGGGCTGTTACAACCCAGGGCCCTGCAAAGCAGAGCAGGAGAGGCAGATTCATTCAATCCCTGCAGGCATCCTGGTGAACCCCAGCACAAAAACTCTGCAAACAGTCCTCGTGGAATGGAAAACTTGTAAAATTCTTTGTCCAGCTTCTTTGCACCACTCTTGGATGGCAAATGTATCAGTGCATGAGGCTGGTGAGCCTCTGACTGTGCACATCAGGGTCTTTTCATCTGTGGAACATGTACTGTTCTTTATTCCAAGAAAAAAACTTCTTCTACTAAGGCACAGTGATGGTACGAGGGAAGGAGATAAGGAGGAAAAAATCAAGGAATTTTACACTAATGTATTTATTTTTATAAAAATCACACAGGAAAGCACAACATGACACAATTGGCGAAGAGTTTGGCTTGTCAATGGTAAACAAATAGACCCTCTCTAATGGCAACATCAGAGACCTCCTGCTTTGATACTGACATTATGTAGCAAGCACAGAAACAGAAAAGGACACAAATAATATATATTTTTAAGAAAAATACATTTTACCACTAGATGTCCCTGTTAGAAAACTCTAATTCTACACAAAGCTGCGTGGGAAACGGGGCAAATCACCTGAATTAGTGTTAAAGCTGCTGGCACAGGCTTGTAAAACCTTCAAAAGCTGAAGTGCCTAAGTGACAGAAGCAGGGAGTATTGCTAACAACAATGAAAGATAAAGGTAAGGGTTTAGCCTGTTCTTTCTGAGTACTGCAACCAGCTAAGGCACAGCACTAAGATATGTTAAGTGCTGTATTTAGTATGCTGCTGTATTTCAGATATGTATTTAGAGGGAGGTGCAGTTCTCTCTTTAAAGCAGCCAGCATAAGACAGATGCTAGAAGCTGCCACTTAAACATGGTGACAGCCACACCATTGCCTTTCCCACACCTGCCCTGAATATCTAACACAGTTCATTTTGACCACAACTGATTTAAACAAAGATCCCTGGGAAGGGATGGCAACAAGTATTAGAACTGAGCTGATTTCACCTTCAAGTTTCTGGATTCTCCACACATCAACTAATTTTAAGCTTGAATTTACTAAGAAAAAGCAGGACACACCCCTAGTTTAAAGTAACTAGAGTATATCTGCAGGCTTTTGTGCTAGCTGTTTTTCCTAACAGTAATGTTTTGTCAAGTACATTATTAATGTTTGTTTCAGCTCTTTGGATGGCTGCAGTTGAAACTCACCTGTCCCTACAAGCAGCCCATCAAAGAGGACATCAAAGAGAAATGAGACAGCTCACTTTTGAAGGCTGCAACATTTCCACAATTTGAGTGAATGGAAACACAGCTCTCACCTGTCCATGCACAGGCTAATCATTTAAAAGTGCCTGTGCTTGTTGTCATGACAGGCACGTGATGGCACAATCTCCTGAACTCTGCTCGTGCCAGCTGTGAGACCTGCCTGTTCCACACCAGCTGGCCTTTGCTCCCCCTCTTCCATGAGGCCACCCCTGTGTCTCCTCCATTTCATTGTCCACCTACTCATAATGGCCAAATTATCACATCTTGGAGGAAGTCTCACCGCCTCAATTCATCCTACTGCTGCAGCTGGGTTTTGCTGAGGAAGCTGGAGCACTTTGCCCTTCCCCAGCAATGAGGAGAAAGGCAACTCCAGCCAGGAAAAAAGCCTTTCTCTGACTTATCTCAGGCACAGCCACCTTTCAGGCCCAGAGACCAGCTGCAAACATCTGGAAAGAGGTGTCTCCCCAGAGAGTGAGCAAGAGGAACGATCAGAAAAGGTGGAGTCTCGAGTTCACAAATCAGAGCCCAAATTAAGTGCTTTTAATCTCTTGGTGGGAAAGAGGCAAGGAAGAATCCCGTGAGAAGCAGAACGGCGTGCAGGAGAGAACCAGGTCCAGCTTTGTGACAGGACCAGGGCTGTGGGGCTGTCCTACAACCTCTGACCCTGCAGGGACAGGACCAGGGCTCAGAGCTGTCCTACAATCTCCGATCCTGCTCGGAACCCTGCAGCCAAGGCCATGTGTGACACGGAAACTTGCGTTTAACCCGCAGTCCCAAAGCCTGCTCCCGCTTCCCCGTCACGGGATGTGTCAGAGCACGCACAGAACCCCAGTGCTGTTCCTATTTCGGCTTCTCAGAGGAACGCGGTCCCGCAGCCGCCCGGGGGAGGCTCGGCCGGGTTCGAGGAGCCGGGGCCGGCACCGCTCCGCTCCGCCCGGGCCTCCGCAGCGCCCACCGGGGACCCGCGGCCCCGCCGCCCCCTTACCCAGCTCGGTGCCCGGGTTCCGGCCGGCCATGGCCCCGCTGTCCGCCCCCGGAGCTCCGGGCAGGCTGCGGGCCCGCCCCGCTCGGGCAGGAAGCGGCGGGGCCGGGCCGGGCGCGGAGCTCCGCCGCCGCCACGTGGGGACCGCTCCGGGCCGGCCCGGCCGCACCTCGGCCCTGCTGCTGCGGGCATGTTCCTTTCATCAGCAGGAACAGGGATATTCTGTTCCTTTGGAAACGCTGAACCTGCTGTTGTCGTGGGGATGAGTCGAGGCACTGTCCAGTGTCTTCGTGTTGATTCAAGGAGGAGCTGGCGCCACACGTACACGCGGGGTTAACAAACCTGCCAACCTGTAAAACTTCTAGTGGTACCCATAGAATGAAATTCTGGTGACAAAGCCACTGAAAACTTCATAGCCTTTGCGTTTTTTCCACATCTGGAAAAAAAACCACGAAGTTTCATGAAAAATACATTGTTTATATTGTACATAGTTAATATTGAGGTTTAGATGTAACAGTTTGCAACTTAAAGAAACTTCAAACTCACAACGGCATCGGGTAAAGCAGGGAAGGGCCATAGTTCTGAAACCTGAGGACACTTTTCTTTTTTGCTTTTCCCATACCAAAGCTGCAATCTCTTCTGCATGTGTGCTTTGTGAAGCAATGGTTTGAAAGACTCTCTAGAAGTATAGATACCATTTGCACTGTGTACTTAAGCAGTCCAAAAATTACAAGCTTTCAAGTACTTATGATGGTGCATCCTCCTCCCCCCTTCTCCAGGCCACAATATCATCTAAGAAATACTTGTGATGCCTTGGCCTTGACAAACAGCACTGAGCTCAGCTCCTCTCCACCTCATCAGAAACACTGCCTGCTTCCAGGAACTGCTGCTGTCTACGGAGCTCTTGTTTTCTTTTGGAACAGCTTTGGAAATTATTTTTCTTGCCCGAACAGCACATCACTGTTCCCACACTTTCACACTTTCTGTGTCTGGGATGAAACACTGTTACCTTAGATGTTTAAGTAAGTTAGGCTTTTAAGTAAGGTTAAGTCCTAAATTAGGTTAAATGCTGTTAGGTATTATTCCTCTGTTAAATTGTTATGGTAAATTTTTAAGTTAGGTTTAAGTTAAGTGCTGTTCCTCTGTTAAATTGTTAGGTTTAAGGTAGAAGTTAACATTACTGTTGAGTGCAGGTAAAGCCTAAAAGCTTATTTCTTTTTGTTCTCACTATCCTTTTGCCACTTAAACGCACACAGATCTCTCTAAACAGTACTCGGTTAATTTGTTTTGCTTGCCTGGATTTTGTTTGTTTTTCCTTGGTGTGCCTTAACTGTCCTGTAAGTAGTAGAGTGAACTTTGTTGCCCTGTCACTTAATATTAAATCTGGGTTTGGCTGATACCCTTACTGGTGACTTTTCAAAGACTTGTTCATAACAGTCCTTTAGTTTTCTTGAGATTTTTTCATTTCTTCCAGTATTTTAGTAGCCATTACTAAGTATTAAGTTTCTATGACTCTTATCTGTTTAATTTCTATGCATCCCAGAGCAAGCCATAAATGTAGAATAAGGGTCATGGTTTTCTGGTGAACTTGGGAGCAACTAGGTTAACAGCTGAACTTGAGGTTCAAGGTTTTCTTCCTTTCCGAGATTCTATTCCAGATCTCTCTATGAAATGCTATAGAACCTACTGCAAATATGGAATAAAACCCACAGCATGCAAGAAGTTTCACCATGGAGCAAAGTGTTCAAAATCTCTCATTTTAAACACATCCAATTTCTAAATTAAAATTTTTATGCTCAAGTACTAGAGATGGAGTCCTCAAAAGCCTTAGTGGAATTGCAAGACTGAACCATTTAGCTGTAAATCAGAGTTGCTTGTTTTTAGAATAAAATTCAAATAGGTAATTGCAAATAGGCATAGTCTGCAAAAACAGGAGAGTAAGGACAAGTATGAATATGAGAAAATAAAAAGGTGTGTGAATAAATATACCTCTTACCATACAGAATGCATTATGTAAAGCTTTCAGCATAACATTAAAGGAAATGACAAGTGGAAGAATGGCAATTATTTTCTTTAATGAAGAAAATATGATTTGTAACCTTGAAAGAGTAACTTTTTTATCCAGTCTGGAGGACTAAACCCAAGCTTTACACAGATTTGCAGCCAGCCTCTGATATTTTCATGTACAACCAAATACTTTAGGCAGCACGTTTAATTTAGGAATTTTCACTGTTTTTCTTTTTAGAGACTCATGTTTACATTCAAACTTGAAAGAATAAAAAAGATACAAAGCTTACAGATCAAAGAACTTGCCACCCTCTGTACCAACACTAAAACATTCTTTTGCTTTCCCTCTGTATAGTACAAACCCAAGATGCCAAGGATTACGTGATTAATGCAGTTGCTTTTCCATTTCATGAACCCAACGCTCAAAAGTAATGTACGAGTTTGGAGAGGCTTTTTATTTAGACAACTGAAAACAGTTAAACATTCAGAAGCAGCATACAATGAAACGAAACTCGAACCAAATACTTTTAAGTACATAATCCCTTCTTTTCAACTAGAGCCAATTCTTCCAACTTCCAAGAAAAAAAAAAGGTAAAAGCCATTGTATCTCTTCTTTGTAATAATGAAAACACACTACAATGAGTCTAATTGAGATTGGAGAGACTGGATCTTGGCTTGCACACTTCTTTGAAAAGACAGTAGGCAGTTATGCCAAAAAGCCAGCAGAACTCTACTACTTGTCTTTTGGGTTTTTATTTGGATGCTGAGTTCTCTTACAGACAACACCTAGCCAGTTCCACTGCATTCTCATCAATTACTGCCCATCTTTGCCCCAGGGAGGGAGCGCACTCTGGAAGGCTGCTGTCTGTCACTGCTCACTTGATTTAGTCTCGCATGTCCACGTGTCACATAACAGCTGCAGTAATCAGGCTTTCACTTCAGGAGTTGAGCTGTACACTGTATCTGAGTTTTCAGAGGCAATCTCTTCTGCAACTAAATAAAAAGGGTGTTATTTAATTTCACTTTAGATATAGAAACCAAAGAAATGTTGCAGGGATTGGTTAAAGAGCCCAGTTCAGTTTGTTTGCCCATTCAATCTGACCCAGCTGTTCTACCCCATCTGTTCTGCCTGCACAGCTCCAGTCTGACACTTACCACATAATCAATGTCAGGCAAATGCATTCAAAGATCTTTTGAAAAGTACCAGAAAGCACTTGAGGGAAAGTACTTCTTTCATTCAAAGGAATGCTATCATCTTGACTATCTTTTAACACTGAGGCAGTTGAAGCTGACAGTTCAGTTCATTACCTATTTCCTCCTCTGCAGTTCCTGGAAGGGTAGTCCTTGCTTTTGCTGCTTCTGCATTCTCCTCTTCTGTAGAGAAAGAGCAGAAAAACCCTCAATACCTTCAGTTCCACCCACTCACCTTAATTAAAAAAAAAGAAAAAGGTAATTTCCATGTAATTCAGTGTTGAGGTGAAACACTTGACCAAGCAATTCTATTAATGAATATGCACGTGTTGTTGTTGCCTCCCTCTCCCCAAGCTGAAAGAACCAGAGTACAATATAAATTAAAACTACTATGCTTCCTTCTAGAGAGTCTCTCTTTCAGAATTATAGAAGTGGTATCACATATTTCTCTTTAACATAAAAATACAACAGGCTCTTGGCTTAAATATCCACAAAGTGTCCATATCCAAAAAGCTTATGGGTGTGATGTTAACTGCTTACACACCAGCTACAGAAGTACATCCTTCAACCTAACAGATATGAGTAGATCAGAAACCCTCAGAAGAGAGGATTTACTGTATGAAACTCAGTGTTTACCCCTAATGATAGATCATTTCAAAGGAGTTGCCAAGTTTCCCCAGGACCCAGCATGCACTTACCAGGAACTACACACTTCCAAAGGCCATAGGTTTTCCCTACTGTTGTCTGCCACAGCCTTAGTGTTCCATCCTCAGAGCCACTTGCGTATAACTCTCCATCGGGGCTAAATCTCACGCAGTGAATGGGACCAAAGTGCCCTTTGTAAGATTCTGAAGGGAACACGTCAACACTGTCAATTTCAAATTTCAGCCAACAACTGAAATTTAAGTACAAACTGATCAGTTTCTGATACAAAAGTTTCCATGAATGAATGGATGTGTCAGTAATGGCTACTTTAGGCATTTAATAATTAAGATATTAATGTTTCGTTAACTGCAAGGAAAAAGGTGCTTAGTTATTCTAGACAAAACTGACAAAGCAAGCCAGCAGCACAGGGTACACATAATCTGTTCATTCAATCACTCCTTCCACAAACAATTTTAAATGAGGACTGGATCAGCAAGCAAATGTTTTTTTTCCAAAACAAATTTGGCCAACACATCATATTTTTCATAAAATCTTATAACTGATATATCTAATGAACAGTATGACAATTTAGCATACAGCTATTATGGCAACACAGAATGAGAATTTGTTTTTAAATAGAGGCAGAATTGTTGAAATGATGTTTTAATTAGCTCTAGAATATCTAAGATAGCAAAAAATGTTTAGCTCATTATACCTTTTTATCATCCTCTTACACAGCATACTGTGCTGTGCTAAGACTTCATTTGAGTACAACAGTTTCATTTACTGGTCATTATTTTATTAACACCTATTTCAGAACTCTTTATGATTATAGGAGTCAAACATACCTAATTCTTCTCCTGTATTATAGTCATATTTATAGAGTTTAAAATCTTCACCACCTGCAACCAAACATTCTTTCGCAGGGTGAAGAGATGCAGAATTGATTGTAGCAGGTGCTTCAAATGATTTAATCTGCTCTAGACTGAGGGAGAAAAGTTTGTTAACAAAGTTCATATTAAAAAAAAATCTTGAGAGCAATGGAATTGGATTCTACTAATCTCAACTGTTTTTCCCAGAAATAAAATACAATCCCACAGAGTTTTGAAACAAGTTTTGATACTTGCAAATCATGCTTGTCAAGTTAGAAATGAGTTTAGATTAAGCAAAACAAAAGCTCACACATACAGAACTACTTTCTGGAATATGTTTAAGCATGTAACTTCCTTTCTTGAGACATCATAGAGATGCCAGTTTTGACACATTGGTGACTCTGGCCTTGCACAGCCAGTTTTTACCCACAAGACACCCATGACTCCACCTGTGAAAATTGGGAGTTATGGACTCACGTTTCTGCACTATGAAAAGCAATAGTCTTCCCATAGGTTATCACCAGTATCTGTCCTTCTGGAACATACTCCATGCTGCTCACTGACATTGCCACATTTAGTGACTTCACCTCAGTCATGGTACTCCGGTCCCAGAGGCTACAAAGGAAACAAAAAAGGGAAAAAAAATACTCTCAGACTTCTGCAAATCAAACCATTTCCACCTCACATCCATGGCAAGACCTGCATCAAAACAGGCACCCATCAAGGAACGTGGATTGATTCCACAGGTACTTCAGATCTTCAGTGGCTTTATCTGCATTCTCACCTAGGCCAGGCTTAAGACACATTCCCTTTTTAAAAATACTTTTACCTTTGCAGCTTAATGCCACAACATTAAATGGTGTATATATATACACCATTTAACTACTCAGTGATTCTCCTGGAGATTAAAAATCTTGATTTAAGTCTTCTAAGTAACAGACCTTAAAGCAAGGCTTGAAGATTTTATTCTGTCTTTTTATTCCAAAAGACAAAGAGGTACTAATCCCAATTTCCAGAGGTTCATTGAGGATTATAAAGTTTTATATCTAGCAGTATAGAAGTATCTAAGCAGAAATTAAACGGTGCTGATGTGACAAATAAAAATCTTTATTCATTAGCTGACTGCTGCATTTCTATTCCTACAATTTGGAGGAAAACAAACAGGACTAACCTATCTTTAACACTAGGAAAGTGAAGAAGACAAAGCAACAGTAGCTCAGGAGAGTGTGTATGCAAGAGACCTCATCTATAAATTCATCTTCTTCACGAATACAAAGGGAATAAATTGATTTTATGCAGTTCTCACCTTTTCTTATCAAGGAGAACACATCTGTGAAGAGCACACACTTATGGGGAAATTAGAACTATTACCAAAATTATCTCTGACAGCAGAACAGAGCTGTATCAGGCCTACAGCTACAATAATCTAGGATCAGGTAACCTGTGTTACTCATA
Organism: Spizella passerina; assembly: GCA_013401375.1. Taxonomy (NCBI): domain Eukaryota; kingdom Metazoa; phylum Chordata; class Aves; order Passeriformes; family Passerellidae; genus Spizella; species Spizella passerina. The sequence continues at coordinate 9,826 of WBNQ01025540.1, read as the reverse complement.
TCCTTTACCAAAGTAACATAACTTCATCCTCACACAGAGCATGACAATACAGAAAACCTAAAGTTACTTTTCTTACCGGACAGTTTTATCATCAGCTGAAAGAATCTGTTTGTCATCACTGCTCCACAAGGCCTTTTTAATGCCAGAAGTATGTCCACTGACAACATCAGGTTCTTAAAAGAAAGCCAAATATTTTAATAGATGTAATAAAATGAAATAATGTCATGCAGCAGTTTGGGGGCTTCCTTAAGCTACAGAGATTTCCTTCTACTAGAGACTGTAGAATTACTTCAAGTACTTAGGACCTCATTTGTAGATCTTATTCCAGGAACAGGGTAAATGCAAACTGGGTATCTGATTGCCTTTCAAAAATTTCACTAGGTGAACATCAATGTTCTCTGGCTTCCTATCAACCATCAACAGGTCAGTATCAACGTGATTTTAAACACACTTAAATACGTGAAGTCATTTTTTTTCTCTCAGATGACTAAATTTTAATTAATTAGACCAATTTCTAGCATGTCTGCACTGAAGTGAAACATGCTCTGCTTGATGTCTCATTCCTGGAAGTGTGCAAGACCAGGCTGGATGGGGCTTTAATTGGTCCATAGAAGAGGCTTTGGAGTCAGGTGATCTCCAACCCAAGCAATTCTGGGACCCTTATATACCAAAAGCTTAGAGACGTTACATTTGTAAAACAATCCTCAACATTGTTCTTAGTGATTCATAAAAGAAAGAAATTCCTTAATTTCAGAAGTTTTATTGAACTCCAAAAAGCCCCCAGGAGTCAGTTTTAAAAGCAAACTCACCTGCTTCTGGCTTGCTCAAGTCGTAGATACGCAAGAGCTTATCTTGTCCACCTGTTAACAGATAATTGCTATCCTGAAACAGAAGTTATAGAGAGTCAACTCTACTTTGAATCAAAACACAGCCTTTGTCTGTGAGTTAAAATCACAGCTTTTTCTCTCAGACAGCCTCTAACACACTTGTTACATTAACCCCACAATCCTAAAAACGAGCAGCGGTATTTTATTTACCAGTTAAGATATACAATAAGCAAAAAAGCAACTAATAGCAAAAAAAACCTCAAGAGCTTATTTCCCTGGTGAATAAGGTACAAAGGTTTCTCATACCTGTGTAAAATCCACACTTTTGACAATGTGTTTGTGAGCCAGTGTGATTAGTTCATCGCCTGACACAGCATCCCACACTTTGCTAAACAGCAAGAGAAAATATTCATATTTTAGAAACACCAGCACAAATCAACCTGGACAGTCAGATGAATTTGTAAGCAATCTTTCCTGATACATCATTTTATCCTAAGTGCTACATTCTTATNTCTTCTAAGCAACAGAAGCAAGGCTTGAAGATTCTATTCTTTTTATTTCAAAAGACAAAGAGGTACTAATCCCAATTTCCAGAGGTTCATTGAGGATTATAAAGTTTTATATCTAGCAGTATAGAAGTATCTAAGCAGAAATTAAACGGTGCTGATGTGACAAATAAAAATCTTTATTCATTAGCTGACTGCTGCATTTCTATTCCTACAATTTGGAGGAAAACAAACAGGACTAACCTATCTTTAACACTAGGAAAGTGAAGAAGACAAAGCAACAGTAGCTCAGGAGAGTGTGTATGCAAGAGACCTCATCTATAAATTCATCTTCTTCACGAATACAAAGGGAATAAATTGATTTTATGCAGAGCACACACTTATGGGGAAATTAGAACTATTACCAAAATTATCTCTGACAGCAGAACAGAGCTGTATCAGGCCTACAGCTACAATAATCTAAGATCAGGTAACCTGTGTTACTCATATCCTTTACCAAAGTAACATAACTTCATCCTCACACAGAGCATGACAATACAGAAAACCCAAAGTTACTTTTCTTACCGGACAGTTTTATCATCAGCTGAAAGAATCTGTTTGTCATCACTGCTCCACAAGGCCTTTTTAATGCCAGAAGTATGTCCACTGACAACATCAGGTTCTTAAAAGAAAGCCAAATATTTTAATAGATGTAATAAAATGAAATAATGTCATGCAGCAGTTTGGGGGCTTCCTTAAGCTACAGAGATTTCCTTCTACTAGAGACTGTAGAATTACTTCAAGTACTTAGGACCTCATTTGTAGATCTTATTCCAGGAACAGGGTAAATGCAAACTGGGTATCTGATTGCCTTTCAAAAATTTCACTAGGTGAACATCAATGTTCTCTGGCTTCCTATCAACCATCAACAGGTCAGTATCAACATGATTTTAAACACACTTAAATACGCGGGGTCATTTTTTTTCTCTCAGATGACTAAATTTTAATTAATTAGACCAATTTCTAGCATGTCTGCGCTGAAGAGAAACATGCTCTGCTTGATGTCTCATTCCTGGAAGTGTGCAAGACCAGGCTGGATGGGGCTTTAATTGGTCCATAGAAGAGGCTTTGGAGTCAGGTGATCTCCAACCCAAGCAATTCTGGGACCCTTATATACCAAAAGCTTAGAGACGTTACATTTGTAAAACAATCCTCAACATTGTTCTTAGTGATTCATAAAAGAAAGAAATTCCTTAATTTCAGAAGTTTTATTGAACTCCAAAAAGCCCCCAGGAGTCAGTTTTAAAAGCAAACTCACCTGCTTCTGGCTTGCTCAAGTCGTAGATACGCAAGAGCTTATCTTGTCCACCTGTTAACAGATAATTGCTATCCTGAAACAGAAGTTATAGAGAGTCAACTCTACTTTGAATCAAAACACAGCCTTTGTCTGTGAGTTAAAATCACAGCTTTTTCTCTCAGCCTCTAACACACTTGTTACATTAACCCCACAATCCTAAAAACGAGCAGTGGTATTTTATTTAGCAGTTAAGATATACAATAAAAAAGCAAAAAAGTAACTAATAGCAAAAAAAACTCAAGAGCTTATTTCCCTGGTGAATAAGGTACAAAGGTTTCTCATACCTGTGTAAAATCCACACTTTTGACAATGTGTTTGTGAGCCAGTGTGATTAGTTCATCGCCTGACACAGCATCCCACACTTTGCTAAACAGCAAGAGAAAATATTCATATTTTAGAAACACCAGCACAAATCAACCTGGACAGTCAGATGAATTTGTAAGCAATCTTTCCTGATACATCATTTTATCCTAAGTGCTACATTCTTATAAGTTATAACCTAGTTAGTCAAAAAGAATATTTTATATATTTTTACTAGAGCTTTTTTAGGACTATCCCACCACTTTCCTTTATGCTCTTCTTTAGGACCATGCAAACCAATTAACATTTTAGTTTGAAGACAAAGGTGGCTCCTCTCTGCAACTTCATTAATAAAATTTACCCTCTACTAACAAGATTCAACTTGCAAAATATTCATTAATACTGCAAACAACATAAAACATGGAAGAACTAATCTACTAGAAGTTTCATGTCATAAAACGAGGTTAACTGCTAGATGAAAAATAAATATCTCTCTTTCAATTCTGCTATAACTACAGTGCCAGAGATTAGAGCTGCACAAAAAAGTAAACCAGTATAATTAAGCACATCAAGAAGCAATCATAGTTGTTCACCATGACACAATTAACTGCAGCTACTTTCAAGAAGGTAAAAATCTAGGTTTTAATTTGGCTAGCCAAAAATAAGCTACCTGTTACTAAAGAGAAACAACTCAATCAGTCATTTAGTAGAGCTAAATTGTCACCAAAGAGCTACAGAATAAAAATCAAAACACGGACAAAGAAAACTGTATCACTTACGCTGTGAAATCTGCTGCTGCTGTAGCTGCTTTAGTGGCATCTGTGTTCAGGGTGGCACCCCAAACAGCCCCTTTGTGACCCAGAAATGTGCCAATCCAGTCTCCTGTGTCCCCCTGGCGCAGCATGGGCTTGCCATCTTCACAGAAACAAAACCAGCAGTCAGGTAACACGGTAAAAGAAGGCAGCAGCTTTTTAGAAGATAAAATATTCCCTTGTACCAGCATGTGGAAATACCCCATTCTTTACAAAGCCACTCTTTGAAGAAGGGTTTGGCTGTAGAGTTTAGATGTGCAGTGGTACTTGCTGCATGCACGTAAACTTTACCGACATTCAAATGAGATAAAAGTTGCCTGGTAAAAGTCTGTAATGTTGTCTTAAGATAGAATGAAAGGTAAAAAGGAACGTTTCATTTAGGTTTTATTTTTACTAAAGTTTTCTTCAAGCAGGACAGATTTGGTTTGCTCTTTTTTTTTACTTTGGAACAATATTATGAAGTCATCAGTATGTAGAAACACGTGTCATGGTTGCAGTGAGATATGATTAAAACACAGAGCAATACGACAATGAAGTAGTAAGAGAAAGCCTTTTCTATCACCAGTTTTTTCTGGAAGGCTATCAAAGAGTTGTTCACACAAGATGTAGAGCTGTGGAAGCCCTTCAAGGCAGAAAAGGATTTGAAACTTATGCATGCAAAAGATTAAAATACACATGGCACGAAGATAAAACTCTATTCCCACAGTGAGCACAGAGTTCTCATCATGCCGTGTCCAGCAGGGCAAGGCAGCTGCCCTGCTCAAACCGGAGCTCGCTTTACATCCACAGGCGATGGAAACAGGAACTTTTACAAACAAACCATTCTGGAGAGCTCCCACCCCCTCAGCAGCCGGGATCCCGACCGGGCGCATGCGGGCTCCGACACCCCCGGGCTAACCCGGCAATGAAGCACCCGGAGAGAGAGCCGGCTGTCCGCTCCCTTCGCCATTCCAGGGCACACCGAGGCGGTGTCACCACCCCGAGTGTGGTCAGGACACCCTCGGACCCCTCTCCCGCCCCACCGCCACCCCCCGGCTCGGCGATGCGCGGCCTACGAGCGGCGGGGCTGCCCCGCGCCCACCCCCGGGGCGGGGGATCCCGAACAAAGCGGCCCGTCCCGCTCACCCTTGCAGGCGCTGATGAGGAAATATCCGTAGGGGGTGACGCCGCTGAAGGCCAGGTCCACCACGGGCCGCGTGTGGCCGGAGCAGGTGAGCGGGGTCTGCCTCATGGCCATGGCGGCGGCGGTAGCAGGGGCCTGGGCAGGGGCACGAGTCGGGCGGCCCGGCGGGAGCAGCAGCGGCGGCAGCGGGGGAAGTGACGGGCAGGAAGCGCTTCCCGGCGGACGCGCGTCACGGGCGGGGGCGCGGCCGCTGCGGCGCCGCCCCGATAGGGGGACGGGCCCGCGCTGCCCCTCTCGTGTGATCCGGGAGGGAGCTGTTCGTTCTTGGTCCCGCTCCGTGAGGGAACAGCGAGCTCTTCCCCGTCCCGTTCATCCCTCATCCCGCTCCGTGAGGGAGCCGTGCATCCCTCATCCCGTTTCCCTGAGGGAACAGCGAGCTGCTCGCCGTCCTCTGCATCCCTCGTCCCGCTCCGTGAGGGAATTAGCGAGCCCCTCACTGTCCCGTTAGTCCCCTCATCCCGCTCCTTCAGGGAATAGTGACCGCATCCCCATCCACCATCCCGCTTCTTGGCCACCAGGGCACTCTGCTGGCTCATGTTCAGCTGGCTATCGACCAGTGCCCCCAGGTCCCTTTCTGCCTGGCCACTGTCCAGCCACACCGTCCCCAGCCCAGAGCATCCCAGGGGGTCATTGTGGCCAAAACGCAGGACTGGGCACTTGGATTTATTAAACTTCATTCATTAAACTTTAGACTGCCCATCCATTGAACCGTTCTCTCTGCAGAGCCCTCCTACCTTTCAACAGATGGACACACGATCCCAGCTTAGTGTCACCTGCAAATTTACTGATGAAAGACTCAATCCCCTCATCCGTGTCATTAATAAAAATATTGAACAGAGCTGGCCCCTCCTCCCATTCCCTGAGGGAACAGAGACCTCCTCGCCATTCCCTCCATCCACAGGTGGCCCCAGGGCTGTGACCAAGGTCCCTCAGTGCCCTGCCCTCTCCTAAACCAGCAGCAAGTGACTCCTGCCAAAAAGCAGCCCTTTCTGCAGGGCCAGCCCTTTCTGCAGAGCCAGCTCCCCTCACTGATCAGCCTTTCCAGCCGGGAAGGCGATGGAAAAGCCCTGAAGGATGTAGGAATTTCAGCGATAGCAGCACCTGCCTGTTTGTGCATTTTTATGCCAAAGACAAGCTGATGCTGCTGTCTGGACTTGCCCTCAGAAGCGTCTAAGGATGGCACTTGGAAATGTGTCACTGCCCTTACTCGGAAATGAGGGGAGTGGTGTTTCTCTTGACCTGGAATCAGAATGATGAGCAGTTAAATCATCTCCATTTTCTCTTCATACTTACAACTTGGAAAAGTATTTAAAGCATTAACCGAAAATTGAAGTTGCAGACTTCCACAGCTTTTTTATTTAAAAGATAGGCACCGTATTTCACGTTCTTCTGGTATTTTATTTCTCACCCCAGAGTTCTCAGAAGTAACTCCTAAAGGTTTTGTAACTTCATGACTCATTTTCAGGCATACTGACACTGTATCATAGATCAACAGTTTTTCCTTTCAGAGCCACAGAGCCACTTGGGCCTTTCCAGTGTCTTTAAGATTTTCTGGATTTTTTCCAAACAAAACTTTATTGCTTCTACATTTACATTTTACAAAATCTTGCCGAAGCCTAGCCTTCTTGCTAGAAATGCTGTTTAGGTTTACATTTTTTAAAACTCTCCTGGTAACTGATGTTGTCAACTTTTTCAGTGGGGAAAAAAAAAAGATCCTAAGGGACACTATAAAGAAAAACTTTGTATTAAGTTTAAATTACCTGCTGAGAATTCAGGGTTGAGAAACAGAAATAATGGGGAGATTGTGTTTGGGGAAGTTTACTTCTAATGATTTCATAGCTTTGATGGATTTTGTCTTCTCTTAAATGAAGCATGATTTTTCACCTGCAGAAAGCTTATGACATCCACTTAGGAAGGCAGAAAATCCATAACAGGCAGAGAAAAGCAAAAGTATATCAAATTTGTCAGTAAGCAGCTGAAAATCAGAAAAAAGAGAAAAATGCTGGACGTGGGAACCTTATAAAATCTAGACATCCCACTAGGCCAAGCAGAACTACAGGAAAATATGACTAAGAACATATGCAATTAATTCTGAAAATAAACCTGTCTACATTTTTTCTTAAAGTCTCCAAAGCCGATGCTAAGCCTAACTCAGGATTCAACCAGACTTCTTTAGCAGTCTGACTTTCTCCCTGGTAGCACCTCCACTTAAATCGTTAATTCCCCACAGTCTGAAAATGTTTGCTTTAAAAATAAAGTTCTTAAAAAATATAACTAATTCTGTGCCCTCAGAGGACACAACCCTCTGTAGCTGCTTTGCTTAATATAGAATTTTTTAGAGGAGGAATTGTGAAATAGGCTTTCAGTTTTTCAATAGAGTCTTGACCTGGTACAAGAAAAAGAAGGGAAGATGAAAAAATGTTGATACTTACAAGTGTTACAAATGGAAGTTTGGTACCTTTAAAATAAAAAGAAAAATATGAGGTATTACTGAATTTTATTGTTTTAAAAAGGGCAACTGTGTATCATGTTCCAGTGATTGAATTCTGTCAGAAATGTTGCTGACAATAAATAAAGCTATCCTAGTGAAACGTTATAATTCTACTGCTATGATTACAATGAATAATGCAGAGAGTCAATTAAATAGATGTGTTAATTATACATATTTACATTTCCAAAGACTTCTTTCTCTTCCTGCATATGTCAGAGTTGGAAATACATTGTCTCGCCACTGAGTGGAGCTCCTTACGTATTTATTGGTACTCTGACAGAGTTCCTACTGTGAGGTGACCTAGGGATGGTTATTTCAGCTTGTGCCTGGCAGCTGTGTGGACACAGCACTCAAGAAGTTACTAAATCCTTAATTCTCTAAAATTAATTAGCTATATAGGTAACTGGAAATCTCCAAGACACAGCAGCAGGGCAGACCTCAAATATCAATTATTTTAATGAATGGCGAAACATTCAGTGTAGTCTATGGGCACACTGATGTTCTCNTTAGCTGAAGGATGATGTGTTACAGATGCTGCATGCAGATATGTGAGAGCAATTGCAGAGCGTGTTGCTGGGTTTCCACCGAGGGGATAATTAAAAATGAGTGCCAGCCTTGAGCAGTCAATTATCACTGAGTAACAAGATGAAAGATAAAAGGCAGATGTAATCATATTTCACAAATAATACATCAGTGTGCCTCTAGTCAAAGAGTCCTTTCTACATCAGCTTTTCGCAGCAAGTGAACGTATTTTTTCTAATTTCCTGCAGCTTCTTTTTAACATTCATCTAGGGAATGTGAGTGCTGGACCACAGATACTCACTCCTCCTGTGGGTGTCTGTGGTAGGACAGGCTACTGCAGTGTATCCTGAGAACATTTGGATGGAAACTGGGGATCCATTTCCTTTTCCTGGCTAGTGCAAGTTTGGTGGTACAGCTTATGTGTGTGATAGGGACCAAGGGGATTAGACAGGGAAATGGGATTTAGAGGAATAGGGAAGAGTGTGAAGAGGAGTTTGAGGGAGCAGCAAGGAGAAGTGATTTAGCAGGAGAAATGGAAGCTGGACAGGAGGGGAAATGAGAGATTTGTCAATTGTGTACCTCACAGTTGCATTTGTACCTTTTTTCCTGTCTCTTCTGGTGAGGTCACATACAAGATCACTTCTTTAACCACCATGTAAGTGCCAGGATCTCAAAACAATTTGCTCTTAAGAGGAGAACATTGTTCCTAACATTGTCAGGAGCCTTTCCATCTGTCTGGAGGGCAGGGATCCAGCACATTCAGAGCATGCACCAGCCTTAGAATGATAAAACCAGTAGGGGACATTTTAAATTGTTTTATCTCTGCCATAATGGCTTCTCTGTTCCTCAGTCTTCAGGTCCCTTTCTGTCTTTTGAGAGGTAACAGTTGGTCGTTTTGGCCAATAGAGAGGAGACATGAAAAGGAAATGATTCCTCAGTTTCTATCCAAATGTCTTCAGAACATAGTGTTGCTAAAGGAAATAAAGGAATGTGAAGTAAAAAAATACATAATATTATTTTGCTGCTTCTTTTCCAGTCTCATACTGGACCCACTTGATATCTCCAGCTAGCCAAATAAACATTTACCTCTGCAAAAAGAATTTCAATTCATAACAAAACCAAATCCAATTGTAAAGCTCTGCTCAAGGAGAATTAAAATTGCCTGTCGGTTTACTTGCTTTCCAGGAAACAGCTTAGCAAAATTCTTATTCTCTAAGGATCATCACAACTGTAATACCTCTCTGTGAGCTTACTGTACTTTAAGAAACAGCAAGACAAATTTACAGGAACAAGCTTTAGCTGAGCTGGTTCATAATTGTAGGCTGCTTTGATGTTTTCACTTGGAAGATTTTTTTCACAGTGCAAGATGTTTATGCTTGCTGTTCTGAAAGACTAATTCAAACATCAGGCTCTGAAAATCAGCCATAGATTCCTGCTATCCCAGGAATACTTGAACTGATCTGACATACAAAGGACATTGGGATTTTTCCTTCTTTTCAGGAGTAAAAGCTTTGCTGAAAAGACAGAAGCTAATCCAGGTAACATCAGTCAGGCTTGTTGATAAACCCTTTCAAATCAGTTTTTGAACAATCCTGCAGATTTTCTTCAGATTCTGTTTTTTAGCAGTCACTTGCAAGTGCAGTTTCTGTACCAGTAATATTAGTGGTGTAAAATACTCTAATTTCTAATAAGTAATACTTAGTTTATAACTTGACTGTGAGCCTCTCTTCACCAGGCAATGTGATATTTTCTGGTTTATGAAAGCAAGTCTGGCACTGCAGAGACCAGGAACATAATAATGTTTTTCTGCTACTACTTGCACAATAATTCAATTTTGAAAAAAAAAAAA
>WBNQ01025432.1:0-10755 GCA_013401375.1 Spizella passerina | reverse complement strand
GAAAGGGGAAAAAAAGGCCCACACACAGACACCTGCTGTGAGTTTATTTTGACAAGTGCCAATAAGCTGCGATCGTGTCTCCATCACGGCTGCAAACAGAGAAGAGCCAAAACAAACCCAGGGGCAGAGCGCGGCTGCCCTCGCTGGGTTAGGGGCTGAGAGAGGAGAACCGGGCCGCTTTGAGGCTGGGCTTGCAGAGCTCCGTGCCCCGGCGGTGCGGGAGGAGCCGGCGGCGCTCCGTGCCCGGCTGCGGCGCCTGCGGGATGCTCGGGAGCGCAGGGATGCGCAGGAGGAGGAGGAGGAGGAGGAGGAGGAGGGCTGCGGGAGGGGACAGGGAGGCGTGTGCCCGCCTGCCAGGGGGCTTTTCCTCCCTCACCCGCACGAACCGATGCCTACCCTGCCGAAGCAGTTAAACGGGGGAGAGAGCAGCAGCCCGGCTGGCAGATTCCTGCCCTGTGATATGCCAGCCACAGGGTGACGCAAGGGCTGGAAGGCTCCAACTAACAAGCCATTTTCACCTGCGTAATAAGCGCTAGTGGAGATCCGGCAGCGGCGGCATCGGCGGCGGCTCCCGGTGCCCGCAGCCGGCCAGACCCCAAGGCAGCCCCAGCCCCAGCCCCAGCCCGGCGGCCACCGCAGCCCCTCCGCGGCATCCGCAGAGCCGGAGAGCAGCGGGCGCCTCGCAGGCAGCATGTCAGCCCCGCCGGACCCCCAGGACCTGCTGCTGGCGGGCTCCGCGCTGCACTGGGCTGCGGACGGGGCGGCCGGGGCTCCGCTGCGGGATGGAGACGGGGCTGAGCAGCGCGAACAGCTGGGATTCGGCTCCGCCAGGGAACACCCGCCCGTTACCATGGCGACTGCATCCCCAGGTAAAAGGCGAGGGGTACCCAGGGATGCTCAACAAAGGGGCCCTGGCGGCGGCAGCGGCGTCTCTCCCGGTTGTCTCGTTGCTGACGCTTCCTCTGTTTTCCTCCCAGCCTGGCTGCTTGGAAACATTGCTAACGAGTTAGTGAGAAAGAGAAAATAACGAGGAAATGCGGCCTTTGCAAATAGTTATTTTTGCCGATGTGGGGGAGGGGGGACGCAGGAGACAGCCAAGTTCCCTAAAGCTCTTTGCAGTTTGTTAGGCACAAGACAGCCAGATTTCAGGCAAATGTTGAAAGGCATTTGATTCCACCTGACTTGATGTGGATCTGTGCTCATTTGTTGTACACCTGTTCACATCTGGAGTGACAGATCTCAATGGACTTACTTCAGCTATTCCCCGTGCACCTGGAATTCCTGCATGGCCACTTGTATTATTTCAACATGCAGCTTTTAATGGAGTGCCTATTCTGAAGTGTTTGTACATTTTGTGCATGCTTTTGGGACTTGTTCATTTATTTGTGGACTTCTTGCTTGCTGTGTTTTCCACCTTTTGAACACTGAGGTGTGTTTGACTTCTGGTGCATGCAGTTTAGGGTCTGCAGGTTCATTGATTTTCTGTTTATTTTTGGGATGTGTTCAATTTCCCTTGGTTTAGGGCTGCTTTCTTTAGTAGGTGTATTAACAGCAGGTGGGTGTGTATCTGTTAATGGACCCCAGGAGGCATCAGCTCCCCATAGCTTCTGGTAGAAATGTTTGGGGAAAAATGACTCTCTTTCATTCTTGGTGACAATTCCCTACTTTCTTTCCCACTGTAGTGTGTCAGAGAGCCCAAACAGCCAGAAACCCCAGCCCTGGGGGAGCTGATGCATCCCATCTCCCTGGGAAGTAGATGTTTCCATTACAGAGCCTGAAGCATTAAACTTGTCTTGAGTAAGTTGAGGGTCAGGGCTCGGGACAGGGATCGATCTCTGTTATGCAATAGCTGCAGGAGCATTAGGAGCTGCGTTTTTGGGCTGAGTCCCTTCTAATCCCCTCCAGTCAATCAGCACAGAGAGTGGCTGGCCAGGAGCAGCACAGCCTGTGTGGCTGCGTGTGCTGCTCTGCTCAATCCCACACGAGTGGTTCCGTGGGGTCTCGGTGTGTGTCAGTGCCCGTGGATGTGTCCCTGCTGCCTGTCTGTGACTGAGCTCAGGGGTAAAACAGGATCCAGCACCCCTCAGCTGATGTGGGAAATGTTTTGCTGTGTTGTAGCTCTGGGCAGGCAGCTCCTCTGCTGATGTGCTGCTCATTCGCTGAGCCGAGGGCTGGGTTGTGGAACGTGACTTTCCACTGGAGGCAGAGGGCTGGGAATGTCAGCATGTGTGAGTGTGTGTGAAAAGGGCAGGACTGGGGTCTCCAGGTAGGGCTGCCTCAACCATATAATGACACAAAGAGAGGGGGAAAAGAATCTTGTGGGCAATTTTTTGTTCACTGATGGATAAAAATATGGCCATGCTGAATCTTAGCATACAGAACAAAGAGGGGTGATCTCTTAAAAATCACCATTAAATGGATGTGTAAATCACCATTAAATGAAATCACTGTGGAACTGCTTGCAATTAATGAAGGCCTCTTCAGGCTTGACATGGCTGTAGATTTACACTTAGAGAATGCAGAACAGACAGACAGAAAGGAAAAAAAAGCAGAAAGAAAGGAGAAAAAAAGAAAGAAGAAAGAAAAAGAGATGCAAAGAAATTATTCAGCTTTTGTAATCCTCTGCAAAGAGGTTTTAGATGTGTTTGTTTTCTTGTGTCCAACTGTGGCAAGGTGGAGGCAAAGTGAGTGATACAGATCTGTTTTTGGTGTTTGCTGGCTGTGGACTCTCAGGCTGTCAAATCAGCAGCACTGGAAGAGTAGTAACGTGCTTTAGACATTTCCCATTTTGTTTTCCCTGTTCAATAAAGAGCTGTTGTGTGGCTGCGTGCGTGTCTGGCCGGCCATGGCAGGCAGAGCAGCATCCCAGGCAGTGCAGCCCTGCAGTCTCCCTCTGTTTGTGGCTGCAGCAGCTGTATTTCTGCTCCACACTACCTAGAGAGCCACGACTCCCGCCCCCTTCACCGGGGGAAGTAAATCATTTCCTTGTTCTCTCCGTGTGACTAAGTATTCATAAGTTTCTGAATAAGAAGACTGTCATGTTGTTGAATATCTGAAACTGTCAAGCTTTTCTAAAAACTCTTTATTTCTCCTGCTCAGAGAGAGATTCCTGCCTGTTCCTAAGCCATAGGAACAGACCCAGCAGGAGATACACAGCTCCAGCTTTTTTATAACACTGCCATAATCTGCCATAAACTCAAACACTCCTGACACAATGGGCTATCTAGGGACACTTTAGACAAGGAGCAATCCATCCAAACAAGAGTGAACTGGACAGAATAATTTTCAGGTAGCTTCCCAGCACATCCTGTATCTTCCTCCACACCTGTCAGACCAGTCTTTTTTTGTGGTTTTTTTTTGTGAAAACCATGGTTATGCTTTCTGAGGCAAGAGCAGGGTCTGGAGTCTGGCACATTCTCTCAGCATGAAAATAACTGAAAACAAATGGGGGGAATTTATCACAGGTTGTGCAGATATTTTTTTTTTTATACAACCTAAAAATTTGCAAACTTTCCCTGATCTTGGCTTTTGTTTTAAGTTTGAAAACCAGCCAGGGATTGTTGAAAGGTTCAGGAATATTTTCAAGCTGGCCGTGGGCCCGGCTTTGAGCCAAGCTGGCTTTGTGTCAAAACCTGGTGAGTGGTTTCTGAATGATGAAAAGCAATGGATTCCACTCCCCATTCTTTGGATCAACCAAAATCAGCAGTGATTGAGACTGCAGGAGAAAATTCCCACGAGGAGTGGAAAGCTCAGAGGCTTCTCAAGCAAAGTCAGGACAACAGGGAGCTGCAGATCCCTCACCAGCCTCTCCTCTTACAGGGCTCCAGTGAAGATAAACTCCAGCAGCTTCTGATCAGAGATAAGGCTGTTTCTCTTGCTTTTGTCCTTGGCCCCTGACTTTTGCTGAAAACGTCTCTCTTCCTCAAATGCCTCAAAGTTTTCCTCCTTCCCAAAAATGAATTTGGTTCAGGGTGAGAGGACCTTGCAGGGCTCCAATGAAGATGAACTCCAGTAGCTTCTGATCAAAGATAAGGTTGTTTCTCTTGCTTTTTTTCCTCCCTGACTTTTGCTGAAAATGTCTCTCTTCCTCAAATGCCTCAAAGTTTTCCTCCTTCCCAAAAATGAATTTGGTTCAGGGTGAGAGGGCCTTGCAGGCAGCTCTTGCAAGGACTGGTGAGGGAAGCAGTCCTGAAGGGCTGGTGAGGAATTACATGTTGGTGAAGAGAGCCCCATGTCACCCAACACACCATCTGGTCACAGATTCTGCTATTTTATTTTTATGCACCAACAGTGATTAAAAACCCCGGAGAGGAATTATTTCCAAAAATATTACACAGGCTAACAGGCATTCCCCAGGATAAATACATATGGTTTCCTCCAGAGAAATGGCAAAATGGTAGAATGGGCTGTGCCTCCATGCTGGATGTGATCTTCTGGGAAAAATACTGAGGAAAGGCCAGGAACTCATACAAATGGTGATTTTTCTGTAAGGATCTGGGAAATTTCCTGCAGCCTGGTGCATGGGTGATAGATCAGTGGTGTTATGCTCCCATGTCCATGCAGCTGAGATCAGAGAGCTGCCAGCTCCTGCTCCCTCCAGGCCTTCAGACAGCCACAGCATCAGGACAGCCCTGGCAATCCTGGCCCATTTCCAGCTGCCTCCAAAGCCAGGTCACAGTGGGGACCAGCTGCCCAAAGGAGAGGAGGCCAGTGCCACAGGGGATGGCATGAACAACTGGGACATGTCTCTGGGGACACGATGGGATGGTGGGTTTGGCCTGTGGGAACCCCTCTGGAGCAGCATCCAGGGGCTGGATGGCATCCCCTGGGGTGCCCCATTGGTGTGGAATTCCTGTGCTTGTGGGAATAACAGCAGCCATTTGGTGTGTGCCAGTGAGGGACTCAGAGCTGCTTGGGTGAGGCAGATGAGTGGAGGAACTGCTGAGGAGCAGTGGGAGATCAAATCCCAAGAGTAGTTCATGCTTTAATAGGGGCAGATATAACACAGGACACCATGAGGGGTGTTGGCTCCCACTGCTCCATGATGAGGACAATCCCTAATTCAGTGCTTTAAGACCATTTAAAATCCCTTTCTAATTCCTATGATTTGTAGAGGCTGGGTTTGAAGGTATCTGCTGTGTACCCAGATGTTCTCACCACGAGGTACCCACCAACCCAACCCTGCAAGGGACTGCAGTGAGGTGCTCCTGCCATGAGCCTCAGCTTGCATGGATAATGCTGCACCAGTGAATCTCAGTTTATGGTTTCTCTCCAGTTACTGGCAGCTTTGCACCTCAGCATGAAAGAGATTTCTGATGGTTTTCAGGCAGGCTGAGAGCCCTGTGGTTTCACCTGGGTACAGAGAAGCAGGCATGGACACGAATGTGTGCACGGCTTGGGTTTGGCACTGACGCTTTTTGGGATGTCAGATCATGGACAAATGCAGCAGATTCCCCAAGACAAATGGCTCTTGGTGGCCTTCCCACCCCTTCCCAGGTGCTGCTCTAGGAAGATCTCCCTCTCCCCACACATCCATAGCAATCCATAGCTGCTCTAAGCCACCACACTGGAAAGGCAAAGACCCAAACTCTGATTTTTCAAACTGCTGTAAAAAGTCTTGATATGGTGGATTCACTGACCTAAGCACGACACAGGGGAGCCTCTGTGGGTGTTTGGAAATAATCCTGAACTGCCAGGAAATCCTGCTCAGACTGAACCACCTGAGGCCAGATTTAGTCTCACTTTGGAAGAATATATATTCATGCAATTCTACTATCAACATTTTAGTCCTTTCTGATTTAGAGAACTGAATTTAGTTTTTCCTCTGCTGTCTGGATTAGCCACTCACAACTTCTGATCTACTGCAGTTAGTGAAGGGGACAGAGATCTTTTGGTTGAGGTTCTCCCATTCCCTGGTGTTTTCTTAGTGCAAGCAGATTTTGCAGAGGGACAGAAACAAAGCGGATTTCTTCTCGGATCTTTCTGTTCTTGTAATCCTCATGAAGCTTGAAAAAGTAGCCTAAGCTCACAGTTAGCCATCAAAAAAAAAAATCCTGTTGAATTACCATCCTTCATTGTAAAGTTGGAGCAATGGCTCCTGTTGGGATTTTGCAGAAATGCTCTGCATTTGGGGTGATCTCAGGGGGGCCTAAATCTCCTGGCATAAAATCTGTGCAGCAGTGTAGTTCCCAGCTCTGACAGATCAAAATGCAGCTGGTTTTCCCCTGTTCCTCACAGGGATGCAGATAGTTCTGCCTGCTTTTACTGCCACGCTGATGAATTTCCTTCAGCCTTCAGGGCTGCAACTGGGTTGAGGAAGAGGATGAGGCAGATGAAAGAGTAAAGTAGTACCAGGGAGGGTGACTCACCTGCCTTATTTTAACCTTCATCACTCAGTAATGAAAGGTTTTATTTATAGATGAGGAACTGAGGGGGAGAGTTTGGGGAGGAGGGGAATGGTGTGGAGGGGAGAGGCTTTGGATGTCCCAGTTACTGCAAGTGTTGGGTTTTGTGGGTTGCAGTATTTTCTGGGCTGTGAATCTCCCCTGGGCTGGGTGGTTCATTATCTCTCGCTGCTACAAGGGTCCCAGGAGGCACATCTGTCTCCTTTTTTCCTTCAGCTCTGGAAATGCCACTCAATGACATGTCTTATGCCTTATTTTTACCATAAAACCTGTATTGTGCTGGTATCAGTCTGTCTGGGGACAGTAACGCCAGGAAACACCTGCATGTTGTCTCTGTTTCAATCCTCCCTGAGAAGTCTGGGCAGATCCCACAGGTCTATTCATCATTCCCAAGAGAGATCCTGGTCCAACTGTGTGGCCTGGATTGGCCCAGGATGCTCAGGACTAGAGTCAGGCTCTGCTTTCAGTCCTGATTTCAGCCCAAATTCACCCCAAGACCCAATTTTTTAGTGCACAAGAGTTTTAGCTCCAAGTTCCTGAAACAACCAAGGAGTTGTGCTGCAGGTCCACATCATCAGCAGGGAATGGAGTTTTTAAAATGGGTGATTTCTTGGGAATTTCCCTCACTCTCCCTCCCTAGTAGTTGGTACATGTAAAATTGGCCAAGTATGCACTGAGATTTTTCATTTTTTTTAATGTAGCATTTATGTCTGTTCTTCATGTGCTATTCACTTACTTCTAAATCAGAGCTGCTTACAAAATTCTGGGGGGTTCTTATTTTTCTTAGATTGTTTGTTTGGGTTTCTTTTCCAAAAGAGAAGGTGGCCTCCACATAGCAAACCATGTTTCAAATAATGAAGCATTATTTGTAATTAGTTTTCTAATTTAGGACAAGCTGTAGGGTTGGCATGATTCAGCACTCAGGAGCACACCTCACATTAAGTGTTGTTTTTTAGGACATTTCTGATTTATGGTCAGTCTATTCCTCCAAGAAACCTCCTACCTTCAACAGTGAGAATAAATTCTTGGCACTCTCCTGCAAGGCAAGATTTTAAATAGAGAGGACCTTAATCACCTATTTCAGCCCTTCTTGTTTCAGTGAAGTATTTAAGATTCTAATTTTATGGAACATAAGTGCATTCTTAACTGTTATTAAAATTAAGATGGTCTTAAGTATGTGCATAAAGACGAGCATGTTTTGTTTAATTTAGTAATAAATGGGGTAGAAGATATATCATGTATAAATTGGCTTTATTACCCATTAGACCAGACTGCTTCAGGACAGTTTCATGTAAAATGGAAGCACCTGCACTTACCCATCTCATTACAGCACTGTGAAAATTAACCTTTAAAGAGATCAAAAACTTAGAATGAAAATCATAATCATGTTGCTGTCATTTATTTTGATCTGTCATGTGCTTCTAGGTGAGAACAAAAATTGTTAGAAATGACTACCTCCTTCATAAGCCTGTCACTTTCAAATATGGAGGTGTTACCTCACAAACATTGGCTTTGTGCTTTAATATTCCTTAAGAGAGGGCTTTCCCACCTTTATTTAAATAACAGCTGATAAAAGAGTTACTTGCATATTTCTTTCCCTGCTGTTATGAGTCGCCTGCCCTTGATACAGCCTTCTGCTATCATCAGATCTGGTGTGAGGAAAGGCAGCTGCTTCTTCAGAGATGATTTGGACACAATTGCTATTCAGAGCTGCAGCATTCCCAACATGTCCCTCTCTCCCATCCTGGGTGCAGGGAGGTGATGGGGCAGGGGAGATGCTTTCTGCACCAGGGTGACTCTGCAGACCTGCAGAGTTCTGTCAGCTCGAGCCTTTTCTGTGCCATTCAGGACATGAGTTATGGCTTATTTTTCAGCAGTGCTGAATTTATTAACTGCAGCTGATTTATTGCCTGTAGCTTTAAAGACATTGAAGGGACTTATTAACTGTGGCCAGTAAAAAGGAAATGCATGGGGCAGCCTTGTCAGGCTGGAAACTTTCCTGCTTCCAGTCCCTCAGGATCTTGTGCTTCTCATCTCTGAGGGGTTTTTCCTGTCCAGATTATCAGCCCATGTCTTGGGTGCACATGTGGGTGCCCCTTGGGTGAGCCCTGTGGCTGAGAAAGAGGAAACACCAAGTCTGGCCAGAGCTTTGCATCCCAAACACAGCCCTATGTGCCATCCCTCATCCCACTGGAGCCCTCATGGACATTTCAAAGTCACAGATGCAGAAGTTACAGACCCAAATGACATCCCCAGCTTTCCCTGTGCTGCATTAGTCACTGGCTGTGTGGCCAAACAAAAATCCTCACCCTGGGCAGGCTCTGCAGCACAGCTGTGCACAGAAGGGCTGCAGACAGCCTGAGACATCTGAGTTTGTGCTGATGTTCTCCTGCTCAGCCTGGGCTCCTCCTCAGCTCCCAAAACACTCAGGGGCACCTGTGAAAGAAATGCTGGAGGGATTGACTGCATTTAAGGGTCCTGATTGATGCCTTGTGAAGGCTGACCCAGAACAGAGGCTAGACAGAGCTAAAGAATAAAGCAGGGGTTTATTAAAAGGCCTCAATGGATCCACCTTGGGCAGCACAAGAGCCCAGCCAGAGCTGCACCCAAGATGAACCAAAATGGTCACAAAATGGACAACCCGTCACAGGGTCTCTCACTTTTATAAGTTCTGCTCCATTTGCATATTGGAGTTAATTGTCCAATTACAGCTTTAGGTTATGAAGCCACATCCTTGCTTTTCTCTCTTCAGTCCATGCTGTTTCTGCTCTTGGGTCTGAGATTTGGATCATTTGTCCTTGGTCCTCAGATAGAGCAGGAATTGTTTTGTCTCCCTACTCTGTGCAGAGAGCTCAGCATCCCCTAATAAGAATCTCAGAAGTACACACTACAGCAGGAGAGAATCTGAAAAATAGAAAAGCTAAAACCTGAGCCAACATGACCAGCAAGAGAGTTCTGCCATTCACAGGCCTAATCCATCCCCTAAGCAGGGGCCTACCCCCCACAAACATCATTCTGCAGCTCAGGAATGTGGGGACTCCCTCACCCCACACAGGTTTTGGTGCACATTTCCAAGCTCTGCTTGGAAATGGTTTTAATGCGAAATTCCTGGGCAGGCAAAGGGCTGGATCCTGAGCACAGCCCAAAGGTTGCTCTGAATCTGCAAAGGGCTGGATCCTGAGCACATCTTAAAGGTTGCTCTGAATCTGCAAAGGGCTGGATCCTGAGCACAGCTTAAAGGTTGCTCTGAATCTGCAAAGGGCTGGATCCTGAGCACAGTTTAAAGGTTGCTCTGAATCTGCCAGCACCATTCAAGTGCTCACCTGTATCCAGGTCAGCTGCATCCCTCTCCCTGTGTGAGGCACCAGGGCAGGGCTGGGAGGTGAAACCTGCAGCCAGCAGAGCTCCAGATCGGTGTCTCATCTCTGTCCTCTCTATGGAACAGCATTCCATGTACTTTGTGGGAGGGGGAATGAGTTTTCACAGCTCCCAGCTCTCCCCTGGCTGCTGGAGCACGGAGGGCCCTGAATCCCAATCAGTCTTAATTGGCTTTTTCCCTTGATGCCCTTAATGCAGGGGTAGAAGGGATGCACTTTCTGCTCACGTGCATGGGAGGTGTTTTGCATTTCATGATGTTTTCATTGCTGTTGACTTCAGCGCTGGAGCACGATGCAACACGCTGGAAATGAAATGTGCATCTCAGCTGAACTGGGAGCTGAGCTGCTCCTGCAGGTGTGGCTGGGAGATAGCAGCAGCAGGCATTTCTTATGTGCAGACTGATTTTAGAGAAATGGGAAACCTCTTCTCCCACTCCTTATGAAAGTTACAAAAATGTAAAATGCAGTTTTTTCATCCTCATCTCTAAGGATGTAGCATGTTTGTCAGTTTGCTGGGTTGGGTTATTTTTTTGATTTTTTTCCTTTTTATTACAAAGGTTTCTAGCTTTGGTAAATCATTGAGGAAATGCTCTAAACTGCAAAATTGCTGTGCACTAAATTTGAATTGAGACAGTTGCCTTTGATGTAGAGCTAACCTAAAGCTGAGGCTGATTCCTCTCTTTTGCAGCTTTTGCAGTTCTTTAAAAAAAGACATAATGCAGCATTTATGTAGTTGCTGATTTCTCTACTGCTCTAGCAAATTATCCCTGGAGTGGAATGTAGAATTGATTCCTCAGAATTTCCTGGTTATCCTGAAAGTCTCTGTTTATAATTTGTGATTCTCAGAGCTTAATTAGCTTGTAGAAAAGGTGTTGGGGCCCAAAGGTGACACTCCAAGATGATGTGTGAGTTAAAATCCCAGAGGAGTCACCTCCTCTGAACACATTGTTTATGGGAAAAATAAAATAAAATAA
>WBNQ01025378.1:6213-18392 GCA_013401375.1 Spizella passerina | reverse complement strand
GTGAAGGAGTTTTTTTCCTATCATATATTTTTTCCTATCACATATGCTATATTATATAGCATATATGGAAGTTAAACTTCAAGGTCAGATGTCAGGAGGCAAGTGTTCCAGGCTTTGAGGAAAAATTCTGCGATTTTGGGTGCTTGGTAACACTAAAGTATTTACAGACATAAGACACATAAGATCTTTGTGCATTTTGTTCCACATGCTTTGGCACTTCACTGAACTAAAAAAATGCTGTAATTTTTTTTTGCATTATTTTCTCATTAAGACAAAGAGATATTAGAAGGAACTGATCCGTTTGTGTTTTCAAATTTATATACTCATGGCTTTATGTTATTAAAAAACATTTGCAAAGTTTCTACCTGGTGGACTGGCCTCAAATTACAAAAGCAAAACTAAATTAAACAACCAAAATTAAATTAAAAAAGCAAATTTAAAACCCTCAACTATTCTACCCGTAGTTTATGTAGATTAGCACACATTTTTTTGAAATATTTTTAAAATACTGTTGTTTTATCAAAGCATTTTAAAAAACACAATACTCAAAATTTCCTTAATTCCCTGTTGATGCAGTTTCCTATATATGCTCACCATAAACTAGAAGAAAAAGGCACTTCATTAGTTTTCTATGGAACAAATCAACTGTCACCAAAACTTATACAAATTATATTAGTAAGCCAACCAATGCAGAAAAAGTTGAATGTCTAAATAAGTAAAACTTATGTGGGTTTTTTTTCCTTTCTTAATTAGAATCACTGAAGATCTTTTTTAAGATTTATGAAAGGGCAAGCTTCCACTTGCTACACTCTGCTCTGCACTGCACTGTACTGTACATGCTCCAGTAGGACTGCTCTCCCAGCATCTCCCAGCACTGAAACATTCATATGCCTCAAAATGTTGAAAATATTCCTACGCTGGTCTTAAGTAATTCACTTAAAATGTAGCTAAGACAGTTATACAGATTGGAAGTTATTGTTGAGACATGGCTGTGTAAGTATTAGGACACTATGTGGTAATAATTTATCAATAGAATAGTTTTTTATGTATTTATGTACACTCTAATTCTACAACAAAATAATCTGAATTATTTTAGCCTTCAGTAAAAAAATACCAAACATTGTTTCCCAGGACAGTGTTCACATTTTCAAGACTGAGTCCTCTGTATGGTTCATTAACATTAAAAAAATTAAGCACAAAAAATTAAAGCATTTTTTCATGCATACAATCCTGACCATGATCTACTCTGACAACTTTGTAGCAGCGATCAATATAGCTACAGAATATATTCTTATCATCTTTACAGGTAGAGAGTATCAACATTTTTTCACAAATGCATTCTATTCCTTTCATAATGATTCCACGATGTCTCAAAATCAGACAAAAATTTTAAAAAAAGTTTTAAATAGAATGTAGATTTATGTTTGCTCAGTGGTTGCACTCACTAGGTGTACAAGCAGGTAGTCTTGCAAAGTGTTATGCCTTTTAGTCTTTTCATATAGATTAATTAGTTTTTAGAATAATTTCAACATTTCAAGAATAATCCATGGGCTTGGGCTACATTTATTTTCCATTTTATTGGGATGTTTTTTTATGATGTTGAGTTTTTTAATTTATAGCTCCCTTTACAGAAACTGCCAGCTTGACTCTACATCCAGGATCAAAGCCAATGTCCATCATTCTATAATAGGAAAATTAAATTTAAAATGGCTTGCTCATCAGGATGTTGAAAACATCCCTATTTCATAGGCTTGATTTTTTACACCCTTCTTTAATTTTCAATGGATGTTGTGTTATCAACTTTGTGGGTTCGGGTTTGGTTTTTTTTTGAGGTCAAGGCTGTGGAATTGCTTTTGATGAAATTAAAAAAATAAAGACAATTATTAAGGAAAAGAAGCCTAGAACTTTGGCATGCTTTTTTCTTTAAATATTTTTAGGGACAAAACACTAGCAGAAAATAATAGAACATTGTACTGTAACAAAAGGTATATGGAAGTCTTCAATATTATCCAATATATATATTGTTTTGTTGTTGCAGAACACAAAAATAAGATCTATCTCTAGCCTTCACAAGTTGTAAAGCATAATTGTCTTATCTTTTTTCTAAGGTTGTGCAACTCCTTTAAGGTATTTCAAGCTTCAGGAAGAAATATATCAGCCACAATCACATTGTTTTGTACCTGCAGAAGGGCATTTTTCTGTCCTAAGAATGCTGCAGATAATTCTAGATGTACCAAGAAGGTACTCTGAAATCCTTAATGTGAAAAAGGATACTTAATGTTTTAGTATTAAGAGAACTACAAAACCTTAATGCAGAAATAAGTAAATTCTAACCTTATTTTAGCTAGTCTTCAGGAACTGAATTGGAATAATTTCCCCTAGCTCACCAAAACAGCTCAAAACAAAAGCAGAGTAAGTTGTAAGAAGGGGTACGTGAGAAGGTGAATAGAGAGAAAATAAAAGGAAGGCCTAAATTCTGAAGATGTCTTGCAAATAATTTTGTTCTTACTATCTAGAGAGGCACCAATTCACCACCTCCTGGGGCAGATCAGACATTTGACTTACTGAAAGCAACATATGAGACTCCAAGTATATGTGAGAGGAAATAATAATTTTAAAAAACTATACCCTGTGGCAATAAGATCCAAAGTCAGAGCTCTTCTGCACAAGGTATGCCTGATCTTGCCCATCCTGAAACCCAGTGTTCCTTTTCCTTCGAGTATCTCTTTGGTGCCACTCATACTTTGTGACATTTCCATACCAAAGTCTAGGTATAGTCATGGTGTTTCTTATAATTTCTTTGCATTAATTATTTTTGTTTTGCTTTACTGTAGCTTGTAATGTGGTAGTATGCCAGCCTTCCTTTTAAGAGGTCTGACACATTTTATGGCTTAATTAATATATTTACTTATCTGTTTCCTTTCCACCACTGGGCTACCACTTATTTCTTTAAATTAAATTCTCTTGATGACAGAGGCAAACAAATTAGTGCAGTTGTTCTACACATCTGAAAAATACGGACAATTTTAGGTGTGCCTCTATGAATTTATGCATCTAGGTCCAGGTTTTAACACTTGAGATTGATGACAGCTCTTGCTTCTCATCCAGGTGGATTTCAGCACTCTTACCTGATTTAACAAGGTACATACCTGTCTCTTTCTCCAGGCTGTCATACAGCACAGCCAGATTCATATGAAGAAAGAATGAAGAATGAGCAGAATTGACAAGGTTTCAATTGCAGTTTTTGCTGATCTCCTTCAGGCCTTAGTTACCCAGGTGTTACAGACAGAAATAGGTAAACCCCACTAGTGTATGGTTAGAAATCAATGATATCAAGTGCAATGAAACAAGATAAAATAAATTTTCATTCTACTCTCTCCTTCATGTCATTCAGCAAGACAATGGCAGATTTTGGTGGGGCTTGGCTGTTTGTTCTTTGCATTTACCATTGAGCTACACGTTTGACAATCAAAATTAGCACGTTTATAGACATATTGAAAACCATACACCCACAGAGAGCTGGGTCCAAATATTATATATGCTTTAATCAGCCTTATGGTGGGGAGGGAGAAGGAGACATTACCAGTGAGATGCACAAGAAATAAAGGCTTCTTGGCCATTTTGGTATGTAAGCCTACCAGGGTCAAATCCCGAGGGGTAAATCCGACAAGACATTTGCGTACCGGCTGTCCCCAATATCGTCAGCAGGAGCCGGGTGTGCCGGCCGGCAGGTGGGCCGGCCGAGGGAGGGGCGGGCGGGGGCCGGGCTCTCCGGTTGCCAGGTGAAGCGCGACGTCGCCGCCTCCCCGCAGTGAGCGCGCAGCCACCCGGAGCGCACGCAGGCGGCTCGGCTCCGCTCCGCTCCGCGCGAGACGCACCGTACCAGCCCCGCCGACCCCCACCATGGCGAATGCGATAAAGAAGGAATTGGTCTGCCCGAGCTTCGTGAGGAAGAACTGGCTGCTGCTGAGCACGGTGGCCGCCGTGCTGGCGGGTGAGCGCGGGGGCAGGCAGGGAGCGGGGCGCCGCCGCCCCCCGCCCGGCCTTGCCGGCACGGTACGGCCTTTCCGGGCCATACCGTGGCGCGGCGCCCGACCGGGGACGGCGCAGGGGCGAGGGGGCTGCGCGGCCGCAGGGCCGGGCTGGGCGGCGCGGGGCCATGCTAACGACCCCCCCGAAAGGCAGGCGAGGGCGGCGGGCTGCGCTTCCCCGGCACGGCCGCGGCCGCGGGGAGCAGCCCCGCAGTGTGGCGGTGCCGCGGCGGTCGGGCGGGAGCAGGGCTGGGCGCGGGGGGACGCGGCGTTGTCAGCCCCGGGCGGCCGGGTCGGCAGCGGGGGCCCGGGGCCCTCCTGGCCGGGCCGGCTTCTGCGCGCGTCCCTCCGGCCCGTGTGGCAAAGGTCGGTTGATCGGCGGGTTGAGACCGCCGTGCGCCGGGGGCTGTGAGCCCTCCGTGCTGCGGGTCCCCACGGCGGGCTGTGCCTCGGGGGGCCTCTGCAGCTCCGGGGGGACGCGGCCCCTGCTGCTGGTCTGCAGGTGGCAGCCCCGCCGAGGGAAGGTGCTGTGGGGCCGGGGAGCGGTGGAGGTGGCTGCTTCTGGTGGCCCAAACGAGCGGCGTAGCTGGAAGAGTTCGGCAATGCCGCCCAGCTTTTGGAGAGGTTTTCGGGGGTGAAACGTCTGGCAGTGCCATCCAGCTTTCAGAGAGGTTTTCAGGGCCATCGTTGTAAAGATAGCAGGATTTGTCCCCTGTACGTCAACAAGCTTCTGAAGGAAAAACGAGTTGAACGCCATCTTATTAAGGATAAGTGGGCAAAGAGGGCAAAGAAAATGCACTGTGTTACTTAGATGAAGAGGTTTTTCCATAGGGCATCATTTTGGCCCTATTTATTTCATTTTCTCTTGGTTATTATTTGAAAAGCCTTGTTCACTTTTTTTCCTCCTGTAGAGAAGTGGTGCTATAAATACTTCCTTAGCTTGCTGTCTGGGTCTCTTTCAGATGACTTTTCTGCTAATTTGAATTTTGGCTCGACCATGCCCATTTCGGTGCAGATTTGTTCAGAAGAGAATTATTATTTTGGAATTTCTCCTAGTTATTTATAAGCTGTAATCAGAACTGTGCTTACATATACATGTTTTCCACAATACACTCAGTATTTGAAAGATCCCTGGATTTTTCTCACCTTGTTCAAAAATATTTGAGTTTTGTATACCAAGCGCAAAGGACCTTGCTTTGAAAATCTGACTGTACAACTAGAGGAGTGTGTTTGTGTGTCTGTGTTTGCATGTGTACGATTGCTTTTTCACATACTCCTGTCACGTATTCTTCCAGGAGTTAGCATACTTACTTCCGATTTACAGAAGTGGTTAAGAAATATTCCCCTCTTATTATCTTCGGTGTCTGTAGTTAGAATTGAAGATTGTGATGTGATTCTACAGGTGCAACATTCTGAAATTAAATTTCTCTGAGAGCCACAACTTATGACAATGCAGGAGCTGTGGGGACAAGTGACCCCAATTCCCCTAATACCCAATAGGAATTCCCAGTAAGAGGACAGTCTCCCAGCACCTGCTGCTGTGTCCTTCAACTTCTCTGCCTGCTACACTGTAATTAACAATCCATATCTCAGGGGAGCTCTATAATACTGTCAAAGAGAGTCTTCATAGTAATTCTGTGAGCCTTGGACCAAATTGCCTTTTGAAGGAGCTGTGTATCTGCAGCGTTTCCAGTATTTCTCATAGGTGAAGTAAAGTACATGAGAAGAACAGTGAAACCCTTGTAAAGATGGAGTTAAATGATATATTATTGCTTTACTACAGCATGAGGAAAGTTTGTAATATATCTACAATCCAAAAACCCTTCATAATTAAATTTACATATTTATTCTTTTTTAATATACTCTAGGAAATTGGTCTGAGGTTTGTTAATCTAGTTAGTTTGGAAGAACAATTTAGCATTTATGAGCAGAAGAGTGGCACATCATTTTGAAATAAGAAAATAGGCTTTTCAGAAGTGTATGGAAGTAATAAATGCATCAAGCTGTGAAAATATGCTGTGAAAGCTGTCCAGCTGTCTTGCAAAGTACCTGATATTCCTGCACTATCGAATGGAATCATGATTTTTGCTCATCATCCTCAGAGCCATGTTCAGCATCCAATTGAAATACGCTTATCTTTTCTAGTACCCTTACTAAATTGAAAAGTTTTGCTGATTACTTGTGTGCAGCTCTGAAAAGAGACAGAAATGGAAACCCCTCAGAATTCTGAACACTACTTCCTTCAAGAGTATTATTATCTTAAACATTCATCATTTTGCCTGTCCTTTCCCTTTTCAAAAGTACCAGAATTTCTTTCATACCAATATGTGTGTGTGGTGGGTGTAACTTAAAATCTGTACACAAAATATCTGGAGTGTCGTGTCTTTGGGGTAAAAACACCTGAATGCATATTCAAAGAAAACAAAATTGGAGGCTCAAGTGGTTATTTTTCTTCCCTTAGAAGAGAGTCAACTTTAGGCCACTAAGCTGATGTGAAGAGATGTGTAAGCAGGAAAGCAGCAGCCTCACACAAATATCTGCAAAAGGAGGTGTATCTTGCATCTTCTTGTTCTACTGGCCTTACTGAGCCCAAAGCAACTGGGCTAACAAAAGCAGTTTACAAGTCAATTTGCTTCGAGTGCTTCTTCAGCCCATTTTATAGAAAGTTACATTGTTTCCAGATTATACAATCAAGGCAAAATAAACCGGAAATGTCCCTGAAAACTACCCACCCTGAAACAGGCGTCCAAAGGGCGATTGCATACGGAGAGTTTAAGTCACACTTCACAGGTTTCTCATAAAGTATTTCTTATTTGTCATCACTTTGTCTCGAAAAGGTCACTGCTGCAACGCAGACAAACCAGTCATGAAAGGAAAAGGCTGATGATGTGATAGTTTTGAAATGTATTAGCTGCTTTTTTTTTTTTTTTTTTTTTTTTTGGTAGCAGCTTTGTGTCTGGGAAAGATTATTCTGAGGGATTCAATTCACCTAAATTTACAAATACTTTCTTTTTTTTTTGTAATTGCTGAATGGAGTGTCTGTCACTTCCTAAACATATTCAGAACTTAAGATACCTCTAAACCTGTCTGTGACTTGGGATTGGACTTATCTCAACAGCACACATGTGGGACACTGAGGTTGTTCAGGTATTTATGTGGAAATGTGAGAAATGCAGTATTGAGATTGATAAAGAAGGAGGAAGCTAATGGCACCGCAGACTGTGAATCTCAGGTGTCCTTTCTTCAGCCCTTTGTTCATCAGGGGTGTGCCAGTGCAGTCTCAGTGAGAGGCAGTGATGAATACTTTTGTGTTCTGCCATTACCTTCCTCCATCGTTGTCCTCTTCACATATGTACATGGCCCTTTGGCAGTACGCCTCAGACACCGCGAAAAAGGAGCCTTGGAGCCTGGCCGGGAGCCGGGTGGGCGGCGCAGGGGCGGCGGGAGCTGTCCGAGGTGGCCCAGCGAGAGCCGGGACCGGGCGGCCGGAGAACGCGCAAAAACGCGAGCTGCGGCAAGCGGTGATGCAAGGCAGGGGTGGAGTAAAAGAGAGGGCGGGGGTCAGGTATTGAGGCTGAAGCATGCCTAAACACCTGACTTTTCCACCTCTGAAGTGAATTTATTCAGTCTCTGTAGGATCAGATGCTTTGCTGGTGCAGTTCCATTGTTGAAAGATTTGGGCTGGCATCCGGCCTCCTTTTCTCCCTGCCTTTGACAGTGAGATTTAAATATGCATAGTTCCTGTTGTAACACCAGCATTGCAGAAACTTTGAGTGTTGTGACTAAAATGATTTACCGGGATTTGGTAAGTGCACTAGCCATTGAATCTTCTAGTTTGTATTTTATGATACCCCCTAGCAGTTTATATGCCTTTATTCTCTATAATGTTAATGGAAGTTATTCTGTTATAATATTGAATATTAATATCTCCCTTTAATAATATTTTTTTGTTTCTAGACAAATCGGGTCCATTAATACCTGTTAAATGAAGAGCTGTGCTCCCTCTGTAATCAGACTTGACAAGGGGACTTGACAGCTGGTTTTAATAGCAGTAGTTCTGCATTACTGGAAGCCCACCAGCCCACTTGTACAAGAATTAATGTCTCATAGGGGGAAGACAGCAACAGAACAATTAGTAACCTATCACCCTGTTGATGGCCTTTCCCTATGCAGAAGGCCACTGAATCCAGGGACATCACAATATTCCTGAGGTTTTTTTGCAGATGTTGACTGCAGCCTCTAAATCCCAAAAACCTATTAACTCTCTGTCAGTAAGTTCCTTCTGTCTCTAGCAAATGCAATTTAAATAGCAAAATCCCGGTCTTGATATGAAGTAAAGTTTCACCATTTTCCATTTCTCCCTCCTTGCACCATATCAAAAAGTGGCCTCTTAGCTTAGTTTAGGCTGTCTTCAGTACCATTTCTTGCTTGCACAATACAGTGGTAAGGTTCCAAACAATGAAGCAGACTTATAGTCTCTTGAAATATGCTAGCAAAACCAAAAAGAAAGAAGTTCCTGGGAAATAAGGATAATATAATAAAACAAAAGAATTATTGCTTTGTTTCTGACAAGTATAGGTGTAAGCCAAGCATTCCATTTCTTTCTTGAATTCTGAAGCATAGCATTTTATTAATTTGGAATTTATAAAATATGAAAGCCAGATATCTTGAATCAACTGTGATAGCATGGAAGTTTAAAAGAAAACTTTTCTTCTTGCTATGCCTCAGAACAGCATAGATGGTACTTGTGACTTTCTGTGCTTCTCTAGACAGTGATGATTCTTATATCTGTGTTTCTCTGTAACACTTGCCAACAGTTTGATATAGGATGGGATCTTTTCAGAAATGTATGAAACACAGCAATTCTGAGAAAATGTCTGAATTTAATTTTAATAATGGAAAGTAAAATGTGTAGTGACAAATAATTTCATCTGACAGTTTAACATGCCACTGAGGATCAAAAATGCTCTAAGTCAGGAAGTCAGACAATGAAAGAATTCAAAGGTAATTGAAGTTAAGCATGATGCCTCTTTTGAGCTGATTTGAAGCGAAGGAAACCCATCTTTTATTTCTTCTTCTGTCATGTAAATTTTCCAATTTTATTGTTTGTTTTAACCCAATCTCTGGGTTTCACTTTATGTGAGTAAAGTGAAACTATCACTAGAGCTGAATTTTAAAATCTTTGGAAAGGGTGAGCTTAATGTCAGTTTACACTCTGAAAAATCCCCAAACTACCAAAGTCTACTGGTATTATTTTTACATTTGAAGCAAGAACACCAATATTAGTGTCAGCAAAATATTTACTGTGTCCAATTTCCCAATATTATTTAAGGAAAAATGTAGTTGCAAAAATTACAATGTAATTGCAAGAATTTCCTTTCTTTTATATTTACACTTTAATCTTATATACCCCATTAAAAAACATAATGTTCAGGTTGAGACTACTTGCAAACAACAGTTGCACTGTTCAGAAATCTTTTTTTTTTCCCTGCAAATGCCCCATAGGATTTGTGCAAGGCATTTGTTCTTATAGTCCCACAACATTGTCTTGTCCAGTGAGAACTCATGTGTATCACATCTGAAGATCAGGGCTGTATTGGAGTTAGCGTTTCAAATTTCATGATACTTTCATGCTTTTGGAATGGTGAACAACCTGGCCTTGCTTAATCTGAGCTAATTTTCTGGGTCATATATCTGATTTCTCAAGACTTTGAAGTCTTCATTAGTTTCAGAATAACAATGTTACTGCATTTTACTATCTGTCTATCTTTAGTGTCCACTAAATTGCCTTTCCATCTGCTTATCTCAGTCACAATCATTCCATTGCTCTTCCAGCAAGGGGAAAGCTAGAACAGAATGTCCTGTTTACTGTGCTTTTCTCTCATGAATGAAGTAATAACAAGGTTTAGAATCTGGCAGATATTTCCAGTTACTAGCTTTTCACCTTTCTTATACCACTTCCAACCATTTAGTTTCTTGTG
This sequence comes from Spizella passerina, assembly GCA_013401375.1. Lineage (NCBI taxonomy): Eukaryota > Metazoa > Chordata > Aves > Passeriformes > Passerellidae > Spizella > Spizella passerina. The sequence goes on along the minus strand of WBNQ01025378.1, from coordinate 8,380 downwards.
TGTTAAGACGCCTTTCTCCTGATGTGCTCTACTGAGCTGATATCTCTTGGGCTATCCATGTACAAAGGTGCTTATACAGCTTTGGGATACCAAAACACTGTGGAAAGAGAACAGAAAATCAGTGGGGTTTTACAAGGGAGGGGGAGATATGTGTGGCATTGTAATGGTGCCCATGGTACTGTAGTGTGTCAAGCCATATAAGCAAAACATTGGAGGCTACAACTGAGACATGAATTTCTGAAACTATTGAGAAAAGGGGTCTAAACAAAAGCACTGCTTTATAAATTGTAGTGCATTTGGAGACATTGTGGAAACACTAAGACCTATACATGTCTGGATGACTGCATAATTAAAGAAGGCTCACACATCATAGATGGATGAGATGAAGGAGAAGGGTAATGGTTTTAGAAGTGATATATGAAAGGGTCATAAGGAAGGTCTGCAAAAGAAGAAAGACAAGTTACTGTTGTCAGGTTACCTTTCAATTTTACTGCAAAGCACAGGAATAGAGAGATAGAAGGATACCCCCTGGGTTATCGTATCTAGCCTCTGCTGCTTTGGGTTGTACCATTGTAGATAAAATTCTGTTACATGCCATGCTCCATCTTAAAGCTATATAGGCCATTTGATGCTGTACATCCTCCTAGGAAGCTGTATTCTTCAATCTGATGGTTGAAAGCCTTACGATTTCCACTATAAATGTATTGTGTCACAATGCATCCAATAATTAAAATATTACTACATCACTAGTATTCAACCATTTTCTACATTCCTACCTCACTCATCCATGGTGGACAAACTGAGCTCCTTCATCTCCTCTCAGAAGGTAGCCTCTTCATTTTTTTTCATTTACCCCATAGTCCTCCTTCATGTGTGTTTGACGCTGATCTTGCTTTTCCTGAAACCTTAATGAGTTTCACACAGTATTTCCCAACAGAACAGCTGTTTTCACCAGGACACATCGAAATCCATGAAGAAATGTAGGTTGCATAGCTGCTGGGACAGAATTGTCATTTTCCCCAGATTGTTTATTTATGACATGACCTTGCTTATAAAATAAATAAATTTGTTATGTTAAGGTTGTAAGCACACTGCTTCATAAATATAAGAAGTTAACAAGTTTTTGAAACTATGAAAGAAAAAAATCTTATCTCTGGTATGACTTAGTTTATTTATTAGTGGTAGATTCTTTACTAGAGTTCTAGCTAGATGAAGCACAGTTGAAAGGTTTTTTCTTCCTTCACCTGTATATTTTTTTTTTTGGCTTTCTCTGAAGGAAGTTTCATCTGCACATGGAAAATATTTGGAAAGTATGTGCAGGTGGAATTCATCTACACTGTTTGGATAAAGGAGAGGAAACCCAGAGTCCAGTAGGAGACATTGTTAAATAATCAAGCTGGTTAGCCTTTTGCATGTTTGGAGGGAGTACTGATTCAGATTCAGCAGAACTGTGGTCACACAGTCACAGGAAAATAGCCACTATTTCCCTTTTCCTGGGTGAGTGAACTAACTGCTCTTGGCTTGACGAAGGATGAGGTGTGCCTTGTGCAGGGCTGCATAGCAGAGAGGCTGCTCTGTGTTAGTGGTGACTGCTACAGGCTGCCCTATGTTATCAGCCCTGTTCAGGCTCCTGCAGCACAGAAAATAGCAGGAGTTATGTGGGTTTGCAGTTTGCGGTGGCCTTCAAACCTACTGTGAGTAAAGGGAGTACCCCCACACTGGAGTAGCTGATTTTTACCCCTCTGGCCAGCATTCTACCTTGCCTTCATTCCTGAAGGTCCGTCACAGGGAGTCACTGTCTTCCTGAACTTTTCTTACACTGCAGTCAGATGACAATGTGCTACTTGTGTGAAGGAGTTTACAACCACTGCACCCTCAACAGGATAATCAGAGAGCATCAGGGGGTCTCACCATGGCAGAGGACAAGCATTCTCTTATACATTGCTACTAAATATTCTTCAATAAATCAAGAGCTGATATGGAAACTCTTCTGGAAGATTTCTGAGAGAACTTTTCTTCACATGTCTTTGTAAGCAAGCTGGTAGTCTGGTTAACACAAGCAACCATAAAGTTAAGATTAGTTACCATGTAATTATACCCCTTATACCTTAGTGGTTGCCTGCAGTTTTTCCAAGAATCATCTTTTTTCAATCCACATCAGTATGTT
>WBNQ01025357.1:0-28635 GCA_013401375.1 Spizella passerina | reverse complement strand
GACTCCATCACCTGAAATGGTTCTTTCATTCCAACATTGAAACTGAATTGCAACAATAATTTCCAGGCTGGAAAGAGAACGCCCTATCTTAATGTCAAATTGTGCATATTTAGTTTTCCAGAAACACAGCCTGGTTGTTTTCAAATACTTTCAGAAATTATTAATGAGCTGTCTTGTTTTGCAGTTCAATTAACACTCTTGAATTTACTCATTTAGTAGAACATTTCCAGCAAGCCTCACCTTACTCCTTTCTGCTTCTAACAAACTGCTCTGTCCAGAACTCTGACTGAGGAACTCCTGAGGGATAAAACTGCTGTGAAGTTGTACAGTCTGTTTTCCTCTGTGATCTGATTCCAGACATTTATGATCTCTCACTTAAATATTTTGTTTCTTGTTTAAAAAAAGAGCAGAGTGTCTGTTTTGACAAATCCCTTTGCAGGATTTCAGCAAGAAGCAGTCTACATCAGTGGCCAAAACTACTGTCCACATTGTGTTTGATGAAAGTGGATCACAGGTATTCTGCCTCAGTGGGCTGAGATGGTTTCTTGGGGTTGTTTAATTATTCTGATTATTCATCATTTATAAACAGTAAAAACAAGGACTTTAAAATATGAATGAGTACAGCTAAGTCTAAAGCCAGGCAACTGGTGTCTAGAATGTATGTATTGTTTTTTTGGGGGAGATATTAATATCCAAATCATAGAATAAAACAGACAAATTTGCACAGGGCAAGTTCCTTTATGTGCATTGTTATTTGAAAACCCATCCTTGTAACAAAAATAGTAACCAAGTTGGAAGTTTTTCAAACCAGAAGTCTGTAACCTCTGAAGTTTATCAGAATCTCCAGTGGGGGATGTGTTACTTGGGGTAAAGAAAATGCTATGTGTGTTTGTAGAAAAATAAAACATTATAAAATCCAAATATTGTATAGAAATTAAAAGAAATTAAAATACCCTATAGGTAATGGTACCAGAAAGTCAGTTGTCACCAGGATTCAAAGAAAAATCTGGAGAGGAGAAGGAGAAACTCAGTAAATACAAAACTCAGCAATCTCCTGGAAATTTGAGGAATCAGAGTAAAAGTAACAGTCAAGAAAAACACCAAGGTGATTCCTCCAAGGTAAGCAGGGTTGTCAAAAAAAAAGAGGAGTAGGGAGAAAATGCATGTCAGTTTAAATATTTGTAGTATTTAATAGTCTAAACACCTTCTTATTTGACAGTTGGAATACAGTCAGTGCTGTAATAAAAGTTTGATTGTTTTTCTCATGGCTTGACACCAAGCTAGAAAAATCCTTTTGCTAACAAATTTGTTAGTATTTTGAAACTACAATAATGTGACAAAAATAAAAAGGAATTGTTGATGACCTTTAGACCACAATGCTCTGAGAATTCTCTTTAAAGAGAAGTTTTTGAGGGTATGCTCAGATGTCCCAGTATGGAAACGTCAAGCCTCAAGTATGTAGCTGCTGGAGAGGGGCTACAAACTGAAACAGTTACTGTGTCTTCCTGGGGCAGAAGTGGGTGTTCAGAAACCTGTTTCTGCTTAGTTTGTAGCTTTGCAGAATCTCCAGGGAATCCCTTGGTGAGCAAGGGACAGGATTTGTCCATACTTCATTGAATTAATTTAGAAAACAAAAAACATGAACCTCAGTTTAAAAATATTTTGTAGAAATATAACTGCATAAAATCACATTGCCTTGATGCCTGCAGCAGCAGCAATTGACACTCCAAAAATGGACAAGAGGCTCTTGGCAAGAAATGTTCTGAATTCTTGTGCTGTCATCCTTAAATCAGTGTATTATGGTCAAGTTCTTTCTGTTCCTCAAGGTAACTCCATCCCGTAAAAGGAAAGTGTCTGAAGCATCTGTGAATGTTGCTAGAACTGCAAGTGTGTCCACAAGGAGTTCCTCTTTTTTTATCAGCACATGTAAGTTTGCAAGTGCTTTCAGGGTAAAAATACACTGTGAATGGTCTTTGAAACTCAGGCAGGAACTGTGATCCTTGGCACAGCTGGAAATGAAAAGGAGAGAGAGAAAATCTCCTGAGCAAAAGCTTCAAACTTGAAATGTTTAAGGGGCACTTGCTCCTGGTGCATGGCCAGGGTGTGGGGCAGGGGGAGCTGCCTTCCCAACAGCTCAGGGTCACCTGGCACTTCTGCTGCTGCTGTCAGGAACCAGCTGAGAGCTCAGTAAAAATATATTACACTGAAGTCTTTAAATAGAAACCAGCTATTTTATACCAGATCCAGCCTAACGAGCTTTGCTTCTGCCTCCAGACATCCATAATCATTGAGCTCTTAACCTCCACATAGCAGAGTTGGAATAAATGGAATTATTAAAGGTCCAGAAGGGACTGGAATCAAAACTAATCAGCTTTTGTTGGGGTTTGTGGAATAGCTGTGATAGTGGGCAAAACTCTTCCTTTTGTAATGGGAGAACTGGTGGAGTTCTAACACATCTCTGTTTTGTTTCAGCCACTCCTTTTAAAGGGAGATGTAAATTGCCTTTGGAAATGACCAGCTCTACTAACAGGTCTGACAATGATACAATAAATGAGAGCAGGACAAAGAGTTTCTGTCAGGAACCTCCTGGAGTATGCATGTCCTCTGTAGCTAAGTCCTTTTCTTAGAATAACATTCATTCCTATTCTAATTTGTTCCTAATTCATATTTTAAAGGCCTAGAGTTTTACAGGCAGCAAGGCACTTTTAGAAAACAGTATGTTTTACTTTATTGCATTATATTTCCTTGCCCTCTGAAATTCAGGTTTAACATGTTTAAAGTCAGACTGAACTGAAACAAAATTAGGCCCAATTTGCATTCACTCATCAGTCCTGACTCCTATTTCTGGAACCTCAGTTCTTCCTTTGTGTATAATAGGAGAAAGGTGCATGCAATAATTTCTAATTGGTTATGCAGTAGTGAAATAGTCCTAAAACAGAGAATACACTCAGCTGTGCTTGTGAAATGTTCATGTCTTCAGCTTGCAGCATTTAAAGCATTGATTTTTTTTAGTACATTTTTGGTCAGGCTTTCACTACTACAAAGCAAAAACATATAAATGTTGTAAATGTCTGCCTTGCTCAGATTCAGGTCAAGCCCCAGACTATGGGACTCTGAAGCATTTTTTGATACAGCCATGCTTTGGAAAGGGCTGTCATGTACAGAATGTTTTGTTTAGAGCATTTCTTTGGCTTTGATGGGCTCTAAGTAGCAGTGTTACTTACTGTGCTTCTTAGAATGGGCAGAGATGCACAGCAGACAATGAATTCTGTGAAACAGACCAGATTAGGATGTCAGATACCAGGAATGAGGCAAAAATACATGGGAAAGTACTGGAACAGCACTTCCATGAAATGAGAACAAGAAAGTCATGTTTTATTAGAGAAAGCACAAGTTTATGAGGTTGTACTCTTTATGGTCCTGCACTAATATTTCCTTTTGGGTCTCATTCCACTGTAGCAAATGCGTTCTGAAGAAGTCATAAAAATGGTACAAGAGGCCATAGAAAAGAAAGCTTTAGGCAAGTAATTTTACAAGTATTGGCAGTCCTTACTTTTATAATTATTTCAATATTTTCTTTTGCCATAGTAATTGACACCAAATTAATGTCTCATTTAGATGAAGTGTTAGATATTGTTCCTGATTCTCAGCCAGTTGGGAGAAGCAACAAACCTTTGTAAGTACTGGAAAAGAATTCCAAGTCATTGTTGTCACTCACTTGGAAGGGAGAATTTTCAAGCATCACCAGAATTGATATTTTGTTGCAATGTAAAATGCTTTGCTATCTCTAAGATATAATCATTTTCCTGGTTTATGATACACTTTTATTATAATTAAGACTCAAGTTGTGACAGTAGGATGGTGTTGTCTTTGTTAGGCTGCCTGGTCTTTTGGAGACTTCTTTTGATAAAACTGAAACATGGAAAAAAAGAACATTGCCTCTTCCTGAGAAGAATGTAACAGCTGGGGACAAGCAAAAGGCAAATCTGTCACTGGCACGTGCATCCCATGCAGGTGATGGTCACACTTGGTCAACTGCTACTCTCAAAAATAGATTCAGAGAAATTAACTTGCAGTGATGATTGGTTTTCCCTTTATTACTATTGGTAGTGAACGAGCTGACACAAAAAAGCATTTATTCAGCTTTTTGAAGTACCTCTCCAGATAAACAAATGAAAAAAACAGAACCAAGAAAACGAAATTGATCCCATCCTCAGTGGAGAGTCAGTGTTGATCATTTGGAACACAAACTGTTAAATACAGAAAGGAAAAATACTGAAACTACCACTGAAGCATGGTTTAAAACATTTCTTTCAGCCAGAGTGTGTGACACATCTTTGCATTCTGACCTTGCACAAGAGGACCTTGATGCTCTCCTCAGAAAAGAGACTGCAAACCCAAAACAGTCAAAGACAGTGAGAGTTTCTTACCTTTGTTTCTTTCACTTGCATTTAAGAGAATTGTCCAATTTTCAGTGTTTCAAAACTGGTGGGTTTACTGTCATGCAAGGGAAAATGGTTTTCAGATCAATGTAATTTAATCCATTAAGAGACATTTAATGAAGTTTTGGGGGTTCTCAGGAACCTGAAGTTCTGTTTGCAGCTTTGTTCTTCTGTTGAATGTTGAGTGTTAAACTGTTTTTATAGAAACCAAAGTCTAAAGAAATGGCAGATGCAGCCAAATCACTGATCAGTAAAATCAGTGACAGATACAGAGACAAGAGTGATGAGAAGAGCAAAGCAAGAAATTCCCTGGGCTTTAACAGGTACAATGTGAACCTTTGGTGCTGAGTTTTTGTGTGCCTCTGGCTGTCTCTGTGATGTACCCATGAACGCTGATAAATGAAAGGGGCTGGGCTCTTTTAATCCATCTTTTAATTGATGTTGTATTTAAATACATGAATAAATTTACTGGATTTGGTGAGGTTTTTTTATATAGGCAGTGTTCTAATGCATATATTCTAATTAGCATTTAACAAAAAGTATCTTTATTTTTAGGACACATTTAAATAAATCCTGGTTCTCCAAGGTAAAACATTTGTGCTTTTGTTGGAATTGTTTTTAATATGTAAATACATGGTGGAAGTCAATAGATGTAAAGGGAAAGTTCATAAATACCATTGAATATTAAGTGTCTGTAGATGTTAATTATGCATTGACTGCAGATTTGTTTTGCCATATTGAACTGTTGCTAATCAACCTGATTATCTTCATGATGAAGAATTTGCTTTTGAGATGACAGTGTGTATGAATGCACAGTCCAAATTTGACAGAGGAACTAACTTCTCATTTATGGATAGGAAGAAGTTCAGGACAGGACCCTAAAAACTGCTTCTTTTCTTAATGTAACTGCTGGTCATGTTCTGTAAGTAGTTGAAACATTTTCAAACACAGCTTCTGATTACCCACACCTGATTCTGTGAAATTGTCATTAATTCAGTCACAAAATTGATCTCTGCTTGTTTGACAGGGATGATGTCTACAACTTTAACATCAGCGGGTTTGATGAGCCTACAATCAAGCTTGGAGTAAGAAATAACTAAAATTTATGTTATGAATAGAATAGAAAGGAATCAGATGTTGTACTGAAAGTATAATTATGATCTGAAAATTCAAATTATATCAGCAAACTAAGTGGGGGAGAAAGTTTGTCTTGTAAATACCTCCAGCATTCTCAGATATTGAACAATAGACTCTGTCTTTAGATTCTGGCCATTTCAGGCTATGATATTGTTTTTCCTGAATTAAGAATTAAACAGTGTGTCAGGAGTATCATCATTTAAATTATCCTGAAAAGGCTATTGGTATCTTTCTAATTCCTATTTTAAAGACATCTTTGTGCAGATATTTTAGCAAAAAAAAATCTAATCATGATAAAAGGTATTTTTGCTTCTTGTGGCTCAGTGAATTGGAGAGGGTTGTGAAGCAGGTGGGTGGGAGCTCTTGTATTGCTCTGAGATCCTGAAAGCTTCAGTCAGTTGTATTGGTTCTAACTGTCAGCTCTATTAAATAAATTCTAAGATAGAAATAAATGACCCTTAGTTACTGAGTGTAATAACTAAGGAAAAAAACCTCCTTAGCAGTTACTGGCTGGTGGCCTGTTTAATTTTGTACAGATTTTGTAACCATTGAAAACCTTCCTTTGTTTCTTCTCTATTTGCATTTTTAGATCCAAGAACTGCGTGTGACTGAGCTGAGTGTTCATACAGAGGCAAACAGAAAAGGGTAGGATGTTCTGTTTTGGTTGCTGATTATCCTGGAACAGCCTGCACTCTGCAGCAGGCAGTCACAATATTCCAGGGAGTGCTGCCTGACAAGAATATCTTGGCTCTGTTGGTTTTTTAAGCAATAAACATTGCTGTGTTCTAGGCTGTTCCTGGGTGGTCCCTTGGGAAGGTGATACAAAGGAAAGGATGTGTTCCATGAAGGAAATAGTTCTCCTCAGGGAATGCTGCAGGGAGAGAAAGTGCTGAATAGGTTGGGATGGTTTTTGGTTAATGATCCTCCTGGAAAGGGCTTTGTTGTGGCTCTGTACTCCTACTGATAACTGGGAAACAAACACAACCTTTAGGGTTCAAGGTGAACAGGTAATCCCAAAATAATGTGGAAACAAAAGTAGATACCTTTGTTAAAATCCTTAATCCACATATCATGGGAATAGTAAAAAGCTTTAGAGCAGCTATTTTAAAATGTGTTGTTTAAAGATGAGTTTTATTTCTCTGATTAAGGAGCACAGCCATCAATAAATCCAGCACAGAAGGGAAAGGAAGAAAGAAGGTAAGGCTCAGACTTCTATGGATCAGCACAGCTTGTCCTCCTGCCTTTAAATCCCAATTATGTAAGCAGGCTGTGTATAAAAATTAATAACTTAGGAACTTTTTTGGGTTTTGTAGACCAAAAACAATCGAGACAAGAAGCATCTCTTTAGTGACTCAGACACAGAAAACAGAGGGGATGACAGCAAGACAGAGATTAGCTGGCTGCAGGAATCCAAGAGGAAACCTAAAGCCCAGATAATTGATTACAGTAGAAGTAAAAAAGCAGGGAAACCAATGGCCACAGACAAAAGTAAGAATTTTTTTCCATATTTCTGAAGAATGCTGCAGTAATTGGTCCATAGGTACAAAGTGCAGAGCATGGCATGTGCTGTGTTGCAAATGTCATATATTTTTGTTGTCTTGTTTCCAAGCATAAAGAGTTTTCAAATTAGTTCTAATAATTTATAAAGATCAATTTACATAAATTCTGGACTTTAATGTGGAAAACTGTGGAAGGATGAGACAGGTACAAGTTACTGTTAATTAAAAAAATGTCTTTTTCAAAATAGTGGGCTGAAAGCAGTTCCTGAATCAGTCAATTTGTGGGCATGAAAGTGATTCTGTTATTTTACAACTGAAACTAATGTCAAACATTTGAGTATTTTCCTGATTTTTTCAACCTTCTTGTATCATAGCAGCAAAAAAATCCTTGGAACCTGCTTTCCACATGGAAAAAGCTAAAGGCAAAAATGCAAATAAGAAAAAGGTAAATGTGAATTTGTAACTAGAATTTTAATATGGGTTGAAAATCTCTTCAGTCCCCCCAGCAACTGTTCTAAAATAATTTTTCATAAATATGTGACATTTCTCCCAGATCACTTGTTAAATACAGTTATTCCTTTCAAGTACTGTATTCTTTTCATATAATATTTAGCTGGTTTTTCAGTCAGGAGTGAGTTAGGATGATTTTGTACATTGGGTGCTGGTTTTAGTTTTAGACTGAGGGTTGGATTCTCTGAGCTTTGGTAAAAAAGCTTTTTAAACCTTTTTAATTTCAAGTAATCAAACCAAGTGATCTGCCATTTTATCTTATGTATGTGTTAATCATTCTTGTTAACTGAAGATGATTTTATTCTTCCAAAGATAAGCAAATGCAAACCCCAGAATTCAAAAATGGATGAAATGATGATAAAATCCACCAGAGAAAAACTCCCTCGAAGAGCAGCAGCAACAAAAAATTACAAAGAGCCTTCCAGTTCTGAGTCTGAGACTGAAGAAAGGATTCCAACATGCACCTCCAAGGAGGAGAAATCCAAAATACAGGTGTGCAGTTCCACTTGATTATTAGAAATCCATTCCTGCCATGTTTTAAAAAGTAAACCTGCTCTGCTTTGTACTTGGTATGCCTGAATTTTAAGTGCCCAACATAAGCAAATTGAAGTTAATTTAATTTCTTTTAATATTGCCCCTTTTTTAATGATGAGTATTGAGCTGCTAAGAAAATCAGTCCTGAATAATCTTCTTAGTCATAATAGATTTTGGTTTCTATTTATGAGATTTGTTCTGCTGCAAAGAACTACTGTGGGCTGTATTTTGAAAATGTGACAATATTTTGAAAATGTCCTTAAATTGGGAGGTTCAGTGAGCCAAATCTTGTTGAGTTGATGTGCTGCTGGTAATGCTGTGTCAATACATTTGCTGAATATCCAAATGGGTTTTTAGCAAAGGAACACTGGTTGCTGAAACATTTTCTTTGTTTTAGCATAACATGTCAATATATATAAAAAGGTTTATCAACTTTATTCATTAAATCCTGAAACATCAGTGATTGCCTCCAGTAGTTAAGTAGCTCATAAGAATAGAAATTTTTGTTGAGTTAAAGAAATTCAGTGTTTATTAAAGTTGGAAAACCTGATCTGCTTATGGATTTAAGTATTTCTGTTGATGGTCCTTCTGCTTGCTCAATGGTACATGGATAATAAATCTCTGTCTCTCCTTATCAGCTTTCATGGACACTGTGGTTACAAAGATGTTCATATAACTTTTGTATTTTGATAGAAACACATGAGTGGGCCAAACAAGGATTATAAGCAGCCAAAGGTACTGCAGGCTGTACCTGTGGAGCCCCAGAGAGTGGAGAGCTATGTGCAGAAAGCACTGGCTGAATGCAGGAGTTCTGCAGAGCAGAGGGAGCTGGAGATGCCTTCAGCTGGGAGCCCTGCCTCCCTTGAGACAATGAGATGTAGGTGCTTTCACTTCTCATTCCTAGCAGACTGAAACAAGAGGTGGAGGTTAATTGAGGGTTATCACAGCAGTACAATTTAACTTTTATTTCATGCTTTTAAAATGAGATATCCCATAATTCCAGTTGTTCCACAGAATTTAAGGAGTTGTATTAGTATGTCACTAACACTTCTGTAGGTTGGTGCAATTCTTTGACATCAGGGTAATACAGAAACACATTATGTCATTGTTAGAACAAATCTGGTACTGCTGAAACTGTGGCACAGGGAGAAAGGGGAAGGGTGGCAAGGCCTGTGCCAAATCCCACACATCTGAGACTTGGAAATTGCCAAGGCTGGAGCAGGAGCAGCGTGGGGCTTTGCTGCCCCTGTGTATCTCCCCCTCTGGTGCTGACAGTGCAGGAATTGTCCCCAGGTGCTGAGAGGGTGTCAGGAGGTGCCAGCCCAGAGCCCAGCTCCAGTGAGAGGTCACTTGGTCTGCAGGAGTCGTCACCAGGAGACAGAGAAATGCTGAACTCTGAGAAAGGATCCTCTCCCAGTAATTTCTGTCCACAAAACAAGAGTATGCAAAGCCTGGCTGTGACTGAATCCCCTGAGACAACAAAGTTGGCATTTGGGAGGAAAAGCTTCTCACCAGTTTTAACTGAAGCATCATTGGTAAGAGCATTACCCTTTCTCTAGAGTTGTTTTAACTGAAATTGTTCCATTTGGCAGCCAACTGGTTTTTGCTTCTTCTCTCAATAATGCTTGGGGTTTTTTGTTCATGTGCAGCTCAGCTTAACCACATATAAAACTACCAGTGGCAAAAATTCCAAGGGAGCTGCAGCAGAAATCTGTAATAATAATGAAGATTCAAGTTTCCAATGTCACATTTCAGACACATTTTCTGTTAAAGGAAAGCTTCAGGATCTCCCTAAGCCTATCCCCAAAAATAAGGAAGAGGTATGTTCCTGAATTCTTTGCTCTTCAGAAGAGACCTGCAGCTTTTTGTTTATCAGCTTACAAGTGAAGATGGTTAAGGGACATCTCCTGTCAATAATGATTTTTTTCCCTCAATGTGCAGCTCAGTTTAACAGCATATAAAGCTGACAGTGGAAAACATGCAAAGGGAGCTGTGCTGGAAACAGGGAATAACAGTGAGGATTCCAGTCCCCAGTCTTGCTTTTCAGACATTTCTGCTAAAGGCAAGCTCCAGGATGCCACCAAAGCTCTCCCTAAAAGTAAAGAGGTGAGTTAGTGCATTCCTTGCTCTCCAGGATAGAGCTGCAGCTTGGCATCTCTGTCATCTCCTCTCCAGGTGCTGAGGTTTAAGGGAAATGCATCTCAGTATTTAACACAGACTTTGGGACCTGCTAATAGTTAATTTTTAAATATTGGAGATAAATTAGATAATTGTTTATCATCTGGATACAGTGAAAGAGTTGTAGCCCAACAAGATCAGTTACAACACATATGTAAAAAAATATAACAGGGAGTCAATATTTTCTTAGTGATTTCCAATAAAAAATAAATTATTTTTCACAACATAAATGTGAGTCTGTGATGGACACTTCTAAAAGCAATTTAATTTTGAAGCTAATAAATAAATCAGTGACTTTTCTTTTAGGACTGTGTAGCACCATCCCCATTGTCTGCTTCCAGCAGGAGTAGAGTACAATCTTGGATTAGAGAACCTTACTGCCCCATGAATGAGTCAGGTACAGACATTTCATTTAAAGAAAAAGACTTCCTATGTGTCTCCATTAGGGTTAAGAAAAATGTTTTATTTGGCATAATAATATGGTCAAAGTTTTTAAATCTTCTTATAGTTCATATATTTTCAGTACTATTCAATTTCTTACTCTTTTTCTCATTTTCTCTGCTGTTTGAATTATCCCAAAAAAACCTGAAAATGAGGCTCCAAAATGCAGCTTTAGTAAAGAGTTAGTTGTGTCCAGATAAAAAGTTAGAGGTGCTCCTACTGATACTCTGGGCATAATGGTTTTATCAGAAAAAATCCCAGACTTGCTCATCAGTCAGAGTTCAGTTGAACAGCCCTCTATAAATGTGATGGTTATTAATTTCTGGATAATTCTCATGTTTTAAAGCCAAGACACATCCTCCTAGAGCTTGCATCCAATGTGTCAATCAAATCTTGTTTGTCCTCCCATCTCATTGTTGTAAATAATGCTAAAATTCAGCATGGTTTCCATGTCTATTGTAGGACCAAGCCTACCAACATTCCTCAAACGAACTTACCACAGTGCCACAGAGGGCAGCTCTGATGAGGCAGAAACAAGCAAAGAGGAGGAAAAGAAAGAAAGGAGAAGAATAAGTTTACAGCCCAAAAAATTATTTAAAACAGGTGATGCTGCTACTTGCAGAGGTAGGTCATGGAGTGACAGTGCCAAGTTTTAAAATAATGTGACAAATTCAAGTTTTAACAAGGAAATGGAATACCCATAGAAAGGCATTTTAACTGTTAAAGCAAAGAATAAAAAATGCTAGATATTTAGAGGCTGGATCCATAGGAAAAGTCAGAAAATTGGTATGCAAATAGAACCAGATTCTATTAATTAGTAGAATGTCAGATGACATTAATTTATGTAGAACAAAAGCTGTCCTAACTTCAGACTGGGGACTTTATAATACTGAATTTGACATTTTTTTGTTCTCTTCAGTGTCTGAAAGTATCTCCACTCAATCTGCAAATGACCTGTCTGGTTTGGATGCAGAATTCTGGAAGCCTGATTGCTCAACCATCAGCATTTGTCAGCAGCTCCAGAAGGAATTTACCAAAAAAATTGAGGCAAGATCCTTCACGTGCATCACTTGGGGAGTACCTGAGCACATGGGTGACAGCTTGGCTTGCACCACACCATTACATTTTTAAAGGGGGTTTGTTGTGATATGAAGCAGTTACAGTACTGAATATTACAGTTTGGGGTTTTTTCCTAAAGTGCAAATAATCTGAATTTGATGTTAAAACGCCCTCTTAGAACCGCTCCAGGAAGATGGACAATTTTAACAAGCAAACACTGAGAGCTGCCCATCAGCGTTTGGCCACCATGAGTTACCAGCTCCATGAATGCAGGTCAGTAATGGCAGAATTCTGTTACAACATCCTTAAAATGCAGTGAACACCTTCTGCAAGTAACCTGGTTTGTTTTGGTAGGATCAGGCAGCTGGACAAATTTCATTTTACTCTCACTGAGGAGCTTGAGAAATTTGAAAAGGACTCTCAGTCCCTGAAAATCACGGAAAAAGAATTCTCGGTTTGTATTTTAGTTGTTTGATTGTGGGTAAAAGGGAATTCTTTGGAATCTGTAGATGATTCGTATCATCTTTAATTTAATATTATTAATGTTGATTCTCAAAGCCCTTACCTTTTTGCTTCTAGTTGTGTCAAATTTCAAATAATGCCTTTGGGGTGTCAGGGATGCTCTTGGAATGCCAAGGTCACTCTGTATTTTCCTGCATGTACCCACTGGATGAACTCCTGTGTGTTTTTCCTCCTACAAGAAACTCCTACAAGTGCTTTTTAATGGGCTGGGGTTTTCCAGCTCCTGTGGGGGCTGTGTAACTCCTGCCCCTCCTGTGTTCAGCCTGTTGTTGTCATTTTGTTCATATTAGGAATCAATTACTTTTAGTTTGGAAAATCAGTTCCCGTTGATTAATATCTCTTAATATTTTTCTTTCCAGACCTTTTGGAAAAAGCATTCCCACACTTTTAGTATGTACGTGAAAAATGAGCAGCAGAGGTCAGTAGGGTTCACTAATGCTGAGATTTCTGTTCTGTTCACTTAAGGGAGATCAGCACAACTTCTCTTCTCTCTGCAAGTCCTTCTATAAAAGAGAGATGGTTGATGAAAAAATGAGATTAAAATGTTCATGTAATTATTCTCCAGTTAAACTTCTCCACCTAGCTGAGGGACTGTTCCAGCAGTAACAGTGATGGGGATATTTATCCATGCTTTAAATGCAAATAGACTCCCAACAATGGGATGTATTTGTGCTCATTATAGGAAGTTCTTATGTAGCAAAGCTGTTTAAACTACCTTTATTTCTTTAGAATTCAGATTCTTAAAACTTCATTTGAAAAGAATATCTACCATTCTGTTGACTGTGAAGAAAATGTTTTTACTTCAGAGGTATGGTGAACTTCTGTTTTGCTTATTGTAATAATTCCTCAGTTGCACCCACAGATACCAATATTGACTTTTTTCCCTGAAGATTTTATCCTCAGCATTATATTAATGATGCATAATAATTTTTTTAGCTTTTGCCATAAAATGTCCCTTAATTTCACAATATTCAGTGTTTATGCCTAGATTTCATCCATTGCAGGGTGTGTGCAGTCCTTAGGACTTATTCTGGATTCTTTGTTTACTGGTGTTACTCATCCAAGAAAGAAAAAATTTAAAACATCCTTTTCCATAGGCAGGTGCATCTGCAACTCTTGGTTATGACACATTTAGGGAAATCACTGTTTGCTTGAAAATGTGGTGGCAGTTGTGAGCAGAGGAGATGCATTCAGTGTCTTTTTGTAGATGCATCTGCTGAAAGAAGACATAAAAGGACTCCAAGAGAAATTTCTAAAAGAAATGGTAAATAANCTATTTAAAACCTTACCTGAGGGATGGGAGCCACAGGGAGATGTGAATGGACTCATTTAGTTTTGTCTTAATGCTAAAAAATATCATCTTTGATGGACTAAGCAGCATGAACAGTGCACCAGGATTGCAATACATGAAACAAAATCTGCCTTTTTTCAAAAGTATGCAATAAAATGTGACAAAAGTAATAAATGTAATTTTTTTTTGTACAGCAAGAAGAGGAGCTGTGTAATGTTCGCAGGGGTTTGCAGACTTTGTTTCAATCAAAGGCAGAATTCTGAAGGGATTTTTCAGACTCCTTCCTGAAATTCAAGGTGAATATAAACACTTTTGTAAAGGAAAATTTGGTAAATATTTTTTTTGATCACACTCAAGGACACTACTGTAATGAAAGTATATTTACCTCACTAATATGAAAATCTGTGTGGATAAGACTTACCCACTCACCTGTGAGATTTGGAATTATTTTACTGAGTCTGCTAAAATGTAATATGGTATTTTATTTTTAGCAAATGCTACTTCTAAATACTTCTTTAACAATTTTTATAGGTTACTTAACTGACTTGCAGAGAAATCACTTTGAATTTCACTTTGAATCAATGTTTTGATCCAGAATACAAGCCAGGAATTATTTAGGGACCAAACCACCTGGTTTGATTCAGTCCTGTTTGTCTGTGGTGTTAGACTTCAGTAGGATTTTCTGAGAGAACACTCTCAACACTTGTGTTGGAACTGTATTGCAAATAGTTCTATTAAACAAGTCAAGAAAAACAGATGCTGTCTGTTGGGTTTTTTACTCAATATCATTGTTATTTTGCTTTAAATCAGTAAGATAAAAGCTGCTGTGCAAATATTTTGGGTAAGAATTTTAAAGCCACAAGGCTGTTTTGTCTCTCTGGAAATAATTACACTGAAATTTCCAGTAAATGATTTGGTTCACTCATCCCTTTTACATCAGTGTACAAATGTTTTCTGAGCTTCTGGTTTTTGTGTGGTTTGGGGTTTTTTGGGCCCGTGCTCACTGTGATCTCCACTAGATGGACTCCTTGAGATGTTAAACTTTTCTTTCCACTGCTGTGATTGAATTTCATCTGAATGAAACAGGACTTGTCTCTGAACTGTACAAGGTTTAAAAGTGCACTGCAAGGCCCAAATTCTTTCTTACAATGAGGCCACGTGGGAAAAAGAATAAAATAACACTCCTGCCTTGTTTTTAGTTATGGACAGGAATTGTGCACTGCAGGCCTGTCTCCCTTTCCCACTGGGAGGAAGAACAGCCCCCCTGAGCCAAATGTGCCCTCTGAGGTGGGATCCCAAATTCCAGCAGGAATCCATGGCCCAGGATGTCCAGACACGTCCCCAGCCCCCAGAGCAGGCAGTGCTGAGGGCTCAGAGGCTCTGGAATTGTCCCAGCTTGTGCCTCCCCAGGAGCAGAGCACAGCAAGGATCAGAGCATGGAGAGGATGGAGCCACTCAGAGCTACCCCAGGCTTCAGGTGCAGCAGTGACACAGCTCAGGGGCACTGTTTGGCATTTAAAACCTGCTCCAAGTTAGCCTTGCTATATTTTTATTATGTTTTTCAACATAATTTTAAGGTGTTTTGTATAATATTTATTGGCAGTGGAAGTGTGCATCCCTGCTAAACAGGACATACTGTACATGGGTTATTAGCCAAGTTTAGTTTGTAGTTAACAGTGGCTCATCTCAAACTGAAAATGCTTCTTCTGCTGAAGAAACTTTGCTCTCCTTTCTCTTTAGCCTTTTTGTATATTGCACCTGGACTATCACTGTTTTCTTGTTAATTGCTCCTGTATTATTAATAATAAAATTATAGATGTATGTTAAAAGGCTAGTTATGATGTTACATATTTCTGTGAAAAGCCAGCAAGTTAAAAAATTACAATAAAGAGGAAAAACACATCATTGGATCAAGTGATGGGGTCATTGAAGCCTTCAGCTGATAGTCAAGTGAGAAATCAGTAAAAGTGTTGACACCACCTCTCCCAGGAGTCCTGAGCTCCCTGTCCCATTGCACTGGCACAGACTCTGTGTGGCACTGGGTGTCCTGAGCTTCATTCCTGCCTGGCAGGAGCAGCTCCAGCTCCTGTGGTTCCATCCCCAGCTGGGACAGAGCTCTCACTGGGAGGGGCTGTTCCCACCTCACAGCAATTCAGTAGCAGTCTATACAAGCACTTTGACAAACTGCATTTTATTATTTTCACACTTCATGGAGATCATCTCAATGAAGCTACAGGACCAAGAATGCCTTTTTCAAGTTTTTAACATTGAATGACTCCCTAGAATGGCAGCACTTCAGGCTTGTGAGTGGATTCACCATTTTTTCCTGTCTCTCCATATGTGATTCCCAGCTATCAATGTGTTATTTTTCTCACAATTATTTTTTAGTAGCATTGAGTAAACCCTCAGGTGCTTCTCCATGTCAGGAATTATTGAAATGTCTGGCTTTACATTTTTCTCAACCAGTTCTATTTGCTTTGTTATTAGCATTTAGTAACTTTTTTCTTCTTACTGTCAAGAAAGCATTAAAACCATTTGTTTGCTAAACATCAAAGTACATTGTCACATTTCTGTCTCTGGTTGTCCAGTTTAGTAATTTGGAATAACAATGAACCAAATTGTCATTTTTAGAGGGTCAGAGCCTCAGTTGGTGCAGAGTGACACCTAGTTTATGCTATTCCACCAGATGGAAAACCTTAGTTGAGATCATCCTTTTGCAGACCCTGTGTTGATGAAGAAGTCAAATGGTTTGGTGCATAATAATTATAATCTCTTCCCAATTATCCCTGGGAAAAAAAGAGCTTTAGGAAACATGTTCATTTCCTGCAATAAGTAGTCATTTAATTAAAGAACAAAAGTAACAGGAATCAAAAATGCTTGCAGCTGTGATTCTGTTAGACAGTATATAAAAAAGAATGAAATTATAATACATTAAATTAGTTTTTAGAACATGAACTTAGGTGTTTTACAAACTAATTGTGGTAAGTTCAAAATGTCTTGTCAACGTAATACTGGATGACAGAGTGTCACGTCCGTTTATGTCAGAGGCCTTGGAATGGTGAAGCCTGTACATGCACAACATCTCCTTTCCCAAGGCAGCCTGCACACCAGTCCCATCAGCTGGGAAAGGAGAGGAGGAGGCTCTGCCAAGCAGCTTCACTTCAGTCTTTTTCAGCAGCTTGTCCCATCCACAGGCCAGACTCTTCTGCCTCCAGAGCTCGGGGCTGGCATCTGTCCCCAAGGGCTGCAGAGGCTTCACTGCAGAGTCCTTCTGTCACATCAACGTCCAGGGAGCCTGCACTGAACCTCAGGGAAAGGCTCCAGGGTTCCCTGATGTGTGTTCAGCAGCAATATCAAAAAGTAAAGACAGATTCTTCTCAGAAGAAAATTTCTATGGCCTGTGAAATCTACGAGAAAAGAAAGACATGTTTCAAACCACTTTGCAATAGAATTCAATTATTTTTTATTCAATTATTTTGTGTTAGATTAACAAAATTTTTAAAATCCCACAGAAGGATTCATTCTGGTTAAAGGTACATTGACAGTGCTGCAAAATATTAGCAACTCTTAATTCTCCCCAGCACATTCCCAGTCCTGTCCCAGGACTGCAGTGCAGGTACAGTCCTCAGGGCCAGTGTACCTCGTTCACATTTCTTTGGGACTGCAATTGCAAACCCAGGTATGCAGTTGATGTGGGTTTTTTCTTTTAGTAAATGAAGCCACAGTTTGTCACTGGTAGCAATATTCACTGTGCAGTGATCTTCTCTTTTAAGAGTTAAGCAATGGTGAAATGCTTCATAAAGTATGAAGAGATACTGCTGGTGAAATGTTTGATAGTCTTGTGAGTCTGGAATAAATTTTCTTCTTGCTCTGTAGGCTTGTTCTTTTGGCTGAGATCCATAATTAAAGCGCCAATCATATGTAATGCCCTAGCACTAATTGTAAATTGGAAGCTTGTTTACTCCTAATATCCTGAACAAATTTCAGAATCTCTCATTATCATCTACTGAGACTCCCCAGGTAGCTCCAATTAGGAAATGCACAGCTCACTGCCAGACTGAACCTGCAGCCACCCCTCTTCCCTTCCCACGTTCATTCCACCAAGGCAGTGAAGCTGCTCTGCCCTTGATGCCTTTTTGCAAGTACCAGTGCCTGTGGAATCAGCCTCTCATGTTGTTCCTCCTCCTGAAGAAGGGAAATGAATGTTTTGATCTGGGTTTAAACACAGCCCCTGGCACATGGAGTTGGCACTGCCCAGACCAGGCTCCCAGTGGAATTCCAATCACGTGGAGTGACAGCAGCCCAGCCCTGTTCTCTCCTGACCTCCTCCTGACAGGGAGTGTCATTCAGTGTCATTCAGTGTCATTCAGTGTCATTCAGTGTCACTCAGTGTCACTCAGTTACCTGGGGCTCCTTCCAATAGCAGCTGCCCTGACAGGGAATACAGAAATCCCCAGGCTGAATCCTTTAGAACAAATCCAATTAGAACAAAGGCATNGCCAGACTCTTCTGCCTCCAGAGCTCGGGGCTGGCATCTGTCCCCAGGGGCTGCAGAGGCTTCACTGCAGAGTCCTTCTGTCACATCAACGTCCAGGGAGCCTGCACTGAACCTCAGGGAAAGGCTCCAGGGTTCCCTGATGTGTGTTCAGCAGCAATATCAAAAAGTAAAGACAGATTCTTCTCAGAAGAAAATTTCTATGGCCTGTGAAATCTACGAGAAAAGAAAGACATGTTTCAAACCACTTTGCAATAGAATTCAATTATTTTTTATTCAATTATTTTGTGTTAGATTAACAAAATTTTTAAAATCCCACAGAAGGATTCATTCTGGTTAAAGGTACATTGACAGTGCTGAAGAATATTAGCAACTCTTAATTCTCCCCAGCACATTCCCAGTCCTGTCCCAGGACTGCAGTGCAGGTACAGTCCTCAGGGCCAGTGTACCTCGTTCACATTTCTTTGGGACTGCAATTGCAAACCCAGGTATGCAGTTGATGTGGGTTTTTTCTTTTAGTAAATGAAGCCACAGTTTGTCACTGGTAGCAATATTCACTGTGCAGTGATCTTCTCTTTTAAGAGTTAAGCAATGGTGAAATGCTTCATAAAGTATGAAGAGATACTGCTGGTGAAATGTTTGATAGTCTTGTGAGTCTGGAATAAATTTTCTTCTTGCTCTGTAGGCTTGTTCTTTTGGCTGAGATCCATAATTAAAGCGCCAATCATATGTAATGCCCTAGCACTAATTGTAAATTGGAAGCTTGTTTACTCCTAATATCCTGAACAAATTTCAGAATCTCTCATTATCATCTACTGAGACTCCCCAGGTAGCTCCAATTAGGAAATGCACAGCTCACTGCCAGACTGAACCTGCAGCCACCCCTCTTCCCTTCCCACGTTCATTCCACCAAGGCAGTGAAGCTGCTCTGCCCTTGATGCCTTTTTGCAAGTACCAGTGCCTGTGGAATCAGCCTCTCATATTGTTCCTCCTCCTGAAGAAGGGAAATGAATGTTTTGATCTGGGTTTAAACACAGCCCCTGGCACATGGAGCTGGCACTGCCCAGACCAGGCTCCCAGTGGAATTCCAATCACGTGGAGTGACAGCAGCCCAGCCCTGTTCTCTCCTGACCTCCTCCTGACAGGGAGTGTCATTCAGTGTCATTCAGTGTCATTCAGTGTCATTCAGTGTCACTCAGTGTCACTCAGTTACCTGGGGCTCCTTCCAATAGCAGCTGCCCTGACAGGGAATGCAGAAATCCCCAGGCTGAATCCTTTAGAACAAATCCAATTAGAACAAAGGCATTACCCTGGGCACTGGCCTGTTCTGGTCAGTGCAGTTCTGTATTTCTGAGCAGGGAATTTTCAGTGTTTGTGATAAGGCTGCAGATTCAAGTACATTTAATTCAGAGATCTTTAAACAGTGTACTATGCTGTTCTATTTTAAAAAATCAGATTGTTTTCTGTGTTATATACATTATTTTTTTTTTGTCCTATCTTTAAATCTTTGGTGCAAGGAATGCCAGCTGAGGGATGCTCTGGAGAATGTCTGCAGGTTTCTTGGTATGTGCTCATAAAAGCCCCCAAAAAATCAGAAAATTGGGTTCTCTTCAGGAAGATAAATGCTCCAATTTTCTTTTAATATTAACCTCCCTTTGCATATTCTTCCACATGCAGCACATAAGAATGCAATCCACAGGTTCAGGAGACAAGGAGTCAGAGCTTTTAGCAGGCAGCAGAGATAAACAGCTGGAAAACTGACCTTGTCAAATGTTTGCTGGATGCATGAACCTCCATTTCATTACTTTTGTATTCATTCAGCTCCTTCCGAATTGCTGCCTGGGAATTGAAAAGAGAAAAACATGAACAAATAATGTTGTGTTTGTGAGCAAAACCCCAGACCTGCAGAGCAGAGCAGTTTTCTGGGGTAGATAAACCAAGTATTGGGTACAGCAGAGCACTCTTGTGCTGGTAGAAGTGCTGAGTATTTGGGTTGTATGGATTGGTGACACAATGCTTCTCATTTGTAATTGATTGCTGACAGGGTCACTGCTGTCCAGAAGCAATTCTGACAGAATAACACCTCAGAGATGGTTGTCTCACATTTAATAAGATTCCAGTTAAAATTTATTAAAGATTAGGAGAAGCTGCCAAGAAATTGATCCATTTTTCAGTCACAAATGCAGAGGTGCAGCTCTGACCCTGACTTCCTGATGTGTGCCACCAGTATGAGCAGAACTGTCACTTTCTTTGAGCTGCCTTGTTAATTGAAACATGAGCATTGACACAGTAAAACCAGGAAAAGTCTAATTGTAGTAAAGGTACATACAAGGAAAATATAAAATCCAAATTCTGTTGATTACTATGGGAACAGTTTATTCACCATTTTAGAGAGCTTGGGAGTTCAGCTACAGGAGTAGAAGTGCTCTGTTCCTTTTCTATGAGTCCTCTAAACCCATTTGTCCCTTACTGGGGAGACACTGGGATGGAAACCAAAGTGTCTGAGGTCTCAGCACAAAGCCATGTTAACAGTCCTGTGTTTGCCATTTTCCTGTCTCAGCATCCTGCTCCTGAAACTTCCCAATGTTCTGGCTGGAATCATGGTGCACTATTCTTACTACTCAAGCATCTAAATGTGACATTTAAATTGGGCTGTGAATCAGCCACGTGGCAGGTATGTGATGGGACAAAATGAGAGTTCGTGCTCAGGAGAATGTGGGCCCTGTGCCTCCTTGAGCATTCACAGGAAAAGGACAGGAAATTTTTGCATGTGTGGGACAAAACTTCCTGTCTGACAATTAAGGTTAATAATCTGTTGGCTGGAAATGGTTTTGATTTGGAGCCCAAATATTGTATCCACCTTTTTGGGTGGGTGGGTAGAAGCCTTCTGAGTACTAAAAAGGCTTTTTTATGACATTTGTGTGATTTCAACATAAAACATTGTGGCAAAGTTTACAGAGAGGAAATGTTGCAGAGGTTCAAGTCTGTTGGGGATGTGATGTATCATTACCAAGCAAGGAGAAAGCAGAACTCTGTGGTTTGTCAGTACCTTGTCTGCTGCTGACAGTCGTGTCCATGGTTTATCTGCTCTCCTGTCATAGTCCTGTGCTTTTGCCACTTCCACATAATCACTGAATCGAATCAGGATCTTTCTGTCTCTCAGTTCATCAACTGTAGGTCTCTGGTTAAGCTGTATTCAGAAGTTTTGTGAAATAAAACCAGGGTTAATAACAAATGAGTCAGTAAAAAATGCAATATTTGCTTCTTTTCATCTTGGCTCAATGTGCGTTTACAAATGTGGAAAACCACCCAACCCTTGGAAACTCCAGGGAAATATTTCACCATTTGGAGAACTGCTAGCAGAGTAATAATGGTTTAAATGGAGCTACAGCACAGTGCCTTTATCATGAACAAAAGAAGAAAATATCTTAACCCAGATATTGATAAAATACATTTTCAAAATGTAAAGGAGTCATGATGGATTTGTTATGATCTCTGGATAATTCTGGATGCTGGAGGATGTTCTACTACAGGCAGAGGTAGATTGTCTGTGAGAGATTCTCAGCACTAGACCCTCTGTAAGAATTTCAGTCAAGCCTGAACAAGTTATCAGCATATTGGTCTGTAATTCCATTAGGGATTTCCAAGAACAGAACAACAAGATCTCGTTCTTATGCTGAGAATATTTTAAATACAAAAAGAAATGTACTATGGGAGCAGACCTGGTGTTCAGCAAGGAGGCAGCTCTGCTACAAAGACTGAAAAAGTCCTTTACCAGCAATGGAGCTGACAAATACGCCATAATACCCATTTTCTGAGTAAATTTATATGTAAATATTCCACTCAATTTCATCTAGCTGAGATAAGGTCGGTATGTCTATAATTGATATTACCAGACACTGCTACCAGACACTGCTGAGGACGATGCATATTAAGGGAGGTTCTGTGTAATAACAGCCTCTATGGCTGGGTGATATTATATTAATTTTGCTAAATTTCTAAAAGCTAATAGCAAGTATTGCAAGATTTTACCTTTCTTGTCAGTCTCTGCTTGATTTCCCTCCTCTCCTCCTGTTCCGTTTGATCATTTCGTTCTGCGGAGAATATAAAAAAAAAGATGACTTTCCTCATGAGGAAGTTTGGTGCTTTCCCAGGTTCCAGGCAATGATGAGCAGAGCCCAATGAGCAGCTGGCAGTTGTGTGTTTTGGAAATTCAGTGCATCTCTGGTGCGAGCTGGAGCAAAGAGTCACCTCTCTGTGAGGACACCGTGCTGGTGCCAGTGCCAGCTCTGAACTCCACGGGCATTTAATGAAACAGCCACACCAACGCTGCACTCGGATCAGCTTCAGAAGGAAAATCAACACACTCCATAGCTGATCAATCATCCTTTTTTACTCTCCATACTGCTGGAGCCATTCATGCTGTCAGAGCTCAGGAGCCACTGCAGCAGCTCCAGGCAGAGCCCGTGCTGCCCTCAGCCCTGTCCCTCAGGCTGCATCAGCCCTGGCACTGCCTGGCACCTTGGCTGTCCCTGACATGAGATCCTTCCTCCTGCCAGGCTCCTGTGCAGAGCTCTGAGCTCAGCCCTGTCTTTGTGCGTTGTGCCTATTAACATTCCAGCCGTGAGAACTCCTACACACTGGCTCTAAAAATAGCCCGGAGTGCTGTAACAGTGAGAAATAGATCCCCTGCCTTAGGAAAGGAGTTAATGGCGTTTCTATTCCCAGTACTAGCTGTTACTAAATTAAGGCGTGAGCCCGTGACCTGAACAAAGCTGCAGAGCCAGAGAAAAAGGTTTAACCATTCAGGGATTCTCTGGGTACTACTCTGAGCTTTATTGTACCTCTTGCATTAGATATTTCCAGTGTTAAAGCACACACGTGATTTCTACTATGTCTCCAAAACCCACTAGCACTGCAGATGGATTTCCAAGATATTTTTAACAATGAAGCATTTTTCTCCCTGATTTTTGC
Source organism: Spizella passerina (assembly GCA_013401375.1). Taxonomy (NCBI): domain Eukaryota; kingdom Metazoa; phylum Chordata; class Aves; order Passeriformes; family Passerellidae; genus Spizella; species Spizella passerina. The sequence continues at coordinate 5,553 of WBNQ01025357.1, read as the reverse complement.
GCTCATTAGATGACACGGAGATGCAATCAAATCTATTTAAAATAACACAGAAGTCCACAGCTCCACCTGGCTAGGCTAGAAATGTGAATCAAATGAATTTAAGATGCTATAATGTGCTGCATTATAGTTCAGTGGCAAGGCACAAAATGTAAAGAGAACAGGTCAGCTAAAATTAGTGCTGTGTCAGGGATGAGCAGCTATTTCAGTCTGCAATGTGGAAAAGGAGAACAGGCTTTCAAAAGTAGAGGGTATTCTTAGATATAGAGACACCTGCAAGAAGCTATTCATTCAGCTTTAATTCACCCATTTTACAGTAGATCTTCCTATTTTGTATTTTTTTAAAAATTAAAAATAGATAATTTTCTGTGGTGTAGTGCCTTTTAAAGATATGATGTCATATGCAGTGAAAGAACTGCCCAGAGAAGCTGTGGCTGCTCCATCCCTGGAAGCCTTAGAGGGAGATTGGTCCAGTGGAAAGTGTCCCTGCCCATGGCAGAGGCTGGAACAAGATGATTTTTAAGGTCCCTTGCAACCCAAACATTTCTGTAATTCTATGATTCTAATTCCCCAAGAAAAGCCAAAAATACACCTTTCTGATCAAAAGATACTTTTCCAAATATAAACGTGCAGTAACTTATTTCTATTCACTTGGGTTCGGTGCTTATTTCTGACTTCAAGACATAAAAGAAATAGTTCTTTTACAAAAAAAGAAAAAACAAACCTGAGATTTGATATGAAATGCTGGCAAAGGGATTCTAAAACTCAGGCATTATTACTCAGCCAGCCCAGAGAGGCTTTTCCCATCACCAGCTTCTGCCCACACAGCTCCATTCATTGCTGAGGGCTGGCTCTGTAAATCTCAGCAGAGACACTCCCAGTGCTGAGGGGGCCTGTGCAGAGCTGGACTCATTCTGAGCTCTGTGTGACACTAAAGCATCTCCTTGGGACTGCACAGTGGGGTTCAAGAGATGCCTTCCTGGCTTGAGTTCAGCTTTCTGTTCAGCAAGGACACATCTGACACCTGGGCTGTGATTTGAGTTCATTTGCTTTTCATGCTTGGTGGGAAGCCAGCAGAGTTTCTATGGTTAAAGGACTTGGAAAATCAACAAAATTGTAAGAAAGTGCTGGCTTTAAGTCTGCTCTTTAAGTATTACTTTTATCTTAGAAACAACTCCCTAAAGGAGATAAGAAATCACTGTTTGAAATCTTGCTGAGATTTGCTTTAAAGTGACAGGAGTTGTACTTTGCAATATACTTCTCTTTTTTTACCAGAGTTGTACAAATGTGAATTCTGAGTCCATAAAAGAACTTCTGTCAGCAGTACCAATCATGAACATCAAAGATGGTGGGAAATGCACAAAATTGCACAAACCCTTATTACACCTGGAGGAGGTCGTGGGGATTTCACTGAAGGGCTTTTATACTGCTACAGCTATGCAGGATACTCAGCTTTTATTATAATGGCAGAGGTAAATAAAATGGAAGTGGTTCTGATCCCAGCTGAACCTGTATAAAGCCTGAGCAACTCAACAGAAGTCAATAAATTTGCTCCATGCTGGGAGCTCTTTAAATGAGATACAAATCTAGACCAGTATGTTTAGCTGGTATTCAGGAAGTATCTTTAATTCTGCTTTATCTTCTTTCTGCTTTATCTCTCTCTAAGCTCATTATATGAATGTATTCAAACTTTTTTATTATTAAAACTGGTCAGTTTAACCCAGATTAAGGATGTAACCAGCACGCTTCAAAAAAGTAAACATAAAGGAACAGATTTTTTCAGTGGAGATCAGCTTTTCCTTAGCCAGGGAAAAAACCCAAAGAAACAGATTTTCAGAGATTTTAGTTACTGACTCTTGAAAATCTGTCTCCACACAGTTCAGAATCTTGGGTTACTGCATTTTCCTGCCTCTCTGGTAGATGACAGGCGAAGTTTGGCCAAGTTCACCCACCCATGTTGCAAAGAGGGTTTCCTTTCCTCCTCAAGCTGTGCACATGCAAAATAGAGATCATTTTACTGTGTGTGATCTGTGCATTGGAACTGCACAGAAAACACCGCAAATACAGGCTGCCTGTGGAACCCCTTTGTGTGAAAAATGAAATGAAATCCCAAATAACTTCAGTGGCAGGAGCATAAGGTTTTTCCCTAGAAATCACTAAGAAAGTTTTTGAGATATAGAATTTTAGGTAATGCAATGCTGATGACTTTTTCCTAGTGAATTACAATAGAATTTTAGGATACAAATCTAAATTAAATACAAACAGTGTGGGCAGCACTGCTCGTGTGTCAGATTTCTGTGGCTTTGTGTTTTATGCTTGTTTAATGACAACCTATCGTTCACATCACTCTGGGTTTTGTCTCTCAACATTAAAGGGACTAAATAGCAAATGGATTTCTCCTTTTGAAATCCATAGTGGAGACAATCTCAAAGCTGACTCTCACCTTCCCCTAATTCAGCAGTTTTAAGGGAAGGCATTATGTTCATCATTTGTTTGATCCCTTGGAAACATTCAGGAAAAGAGTTGCAAGTTTTGCCTGAATTTGAGAGATGCTGAGAACACTCCCTGTGGCAGCACCTGTCCCAGGCCTGGGACTGTCCCTCTAATAATTTTGGTATCTCTGGTATCTGATCTTTGCCTTGGCAGATCTCCAGTGACATGAGCAAACAGAGCTGGACAGAATCACATCTCTGCAAGGATGCTTCCCCCAGCCACTCCACTGACAGTGCTGTTCAGTGTGTGCCCTGAAAATCCATGTCTTGAAAAATGTCACTCCAATTCTCATGGCTCTGTGACACTCAGACTGTATTCCCCTCTCAGACACCAGTAACAGTGGAATCAGAATGAAAATTATTTGAAAGCCTGAACCTGAACGGTTTTTTTTGTCCTCAAATTGCAAGTCTTTGTGAAAAATTAAAACTTTTAGGTATAGAAAATGATCCCAGTGAATTAATTTATCTAATTCAAAATAATATGTTCTGGAAATGCAATCACTAATTTCAACAGACATCTATAAAATACTTTAGGAAAGAGAAGTACTCACGTTTCAGTATATTCCTTCTTTCTAGCTCCTCAACAGCGGGTCTTTGGCTGAGTCGCCTGCGGAAAAACACCAAAATCACATTTTGTACCATGCCTGTTCTTTGGAAAGTCTGTAGAATTTTGACTTCTGGTTGGTGTGTACAAAATCTCTTTCCAGGACTCGTGAAGAAGGAAAAAAAAAGGAATCTTGGCAGAGAATTCTTTCTTATATTATTTTTCCTTAATGCCAGGAATGCAGGTAAAAGTTCTCCTCTAGTTTGCTCTGCTGTCAGTGAAACCCTTCCTCAGAACCTGCATCCTTTTCATGACACTTTCCAGACAGCTGGAACCAGCACTCCAGAGGTAAAATTCAAAGGAGTTTCACAGAGATCTTCTGCCTCTATCACTGCCTTCACCTTCTCATCACACACAGCAGCGCGTTTCCTTCTCTCTGTCACAGCAGCGCATCCTGACAGGGGCAGACTGGGCAGAAATGAGGCTTTGCTGTGATTTTCAGGCAGCAGCCCGATGCCCCAGCTCTGCTCTGCCTGCCGAGTGCGATTCGTGTGCTGCTCACAGCCCGGCTGTCTGCACGGAGTGTCTTGGTTCCACCTCCCCTTTCAGTAGTGCTGCCTCAGGATTGACTCTCCCAATCAGATGATCGGGGCCACCGCGATTTTATTGCGCATAAGAAATGAGCCTCCCCCACGAGGAGGCACCGGGGCATCTGCAGAGGATCCCAGGTAATCGGAGCCCTCCCCTGGGCAGGCACACACAGACACAGACACACACGGACACACGGACACATGGACACACAGACACACACACAGACACACACACAGACACACAGACACACACACACAGACACACAGACACACAGACAGACACNACACACACACAGAGGCTGCATTTGAGGGTTTTCATGTCACAATGCAGCCAGCAGATCGGAAAGAGCTCCCGATGCTTCCCAGCCTGCGATCTGGCAGCGCTGAGGATTCTCATCCTCTGCTCCCAGCAGATGTTGCCAAGCCAGAGATGAAGTTACAGACACAAAGAAATACTCAGAGCAGGGACCACACTGCAAACTGCTGCAGTTGTTCCTCTGATGGGTATATGAATGAATGATTATAAAGCCGTGCTGTAGCAGGATCTATGATTTATCAAATATGGAAAAATGAAGTAATTGTTAACACACTGCAGGAAAAAAACCAGTAAAATCACCTAATTCTAATTTTTCCTTGTTTTGTGAGCCCCACCCAATATACCTTCCAAATCAACTCTGTGGTCATATGTTATCAGACCAAGAACTCCTCACCCTTTTTTAAATTAAACTCTCTGGACAAACTCTCATCTATGGCAAGAGGAAGCACCACAACTACTGCACCAAATTCATACCAACAGAAAACTGAGATAGATGAGCTCTTGTGCAGAAACGCCTACACCTAACTCTCACTCTCCCTTCCTAATGCTTTCTATCACCTAAGGCTTTTCTCCTGACCTCTGGGTCAGATACTCCAGCAGCAAAAGTTGCAGTAATCCCAACTGAGACAGGAATGATGCTGAAACTAAAGGCTTTAAACGTATTTTAAATTCCTGCTACCCTTGGACTCCTCCCTTCATGTCTCAGAAATTACACAAGTCCAGCTAGGTTTTGTTTGAAACAGACAAAGTGCATTTTGTAACATAAATCAGGGAAGAATGCCTTACTTGGAGAGCTCCTCTGCAAATGAAAGTCCACCTGACCTGCTGCTCATAGGCTTCTCTCAGCCATTCTTAATTACAGCCCTGCCATGTGAGATAGATAGATTCTCCCAAATCTGTACATTAGATTTCAGAGGGGAATTAAAAGCCTAACAGAATGAGAATGCAAATGTATATGAATATTCTGTAATTCTGTGTGAATGCTTTGTATTTATATATAATACGTATGATGGTTGATTATTTAAACCCCGTTTCCCTTTTGGCTTTGATAAATACTTGTAAGTGCCCATTTTTCTGTGCACACCCTTAGCTTTACACCCAGCAGAAGGAAAATGTGCAGACAGATACAGGAATATGTGCACATGAGAGCACTGCAGGGTTTATCCTGGGTTTTTCAGAGATACAGACCACACTTCCCAACGTTGCGTCACAGTCACAAGACTAGACACGGACTTTGGTTAAAAATAAATTTCTAACAGGGTTTCAGGAACGTGGGGATGGAGTGAAAACACCAAGTACAAGGAGAGTCACAATCAAAGGAGAAGTGGCAAAAACCTCTGACAATGTTGTAATCAAGGTCTGGGGACATTTCAGGTCCATTTGTTATTTCTGCTGTTCAGGAGAAGCCTCTCTGTGCCCAGAAACAACTTTCACTTCCTCCCTGAGCTGCTGTGGGGTGGCTGGGCCTTAGCTGCTGAAGGGGAAGGGCTCCAGGTGCCCTGACAGTGATGGGTCACAGGGGCTGGAGCACAGCCTGGGACCACACAGCTCTGCTGAACTGGCTCAGGGTGACTCAGGGCTCCAGATCCCCTTTCTGCAGGACTTAACTGCAGG
>WBNQ01025349.1:4779-15425 GCA_013401375.1 Spizella passerina | reverse complement strand
CATTGTTGTTTGTTTTAACATTTTGATGCCTTGCAGTTTGTGTTTAGTATAGCACACCATCTCCCTGAATTGCTTTCTTGATCAGAAGGAAAAGCAATGAAGGGAATCAAGGCATCTCTGCATTTAACAGGGGTCTGTGTACTAAGGGTGTCTAATCATGGAATAGTTGAGAGCCAAGGTAATGTTTGCCTTATGTCTAAGTCAGCCTTACAGCAAAGTGAATTGCATGCAGTGTTGGGTGCACTGTATCTCAAATGTTACTGAAATCATATTGAAGTGCCACTGAACCTGTTTTTTTAGACTGTACTGAATGTTTTGGGGGGACAGAATGTTCAGGGACTTTTGCCAAAAGTGTCCTGTAAGTGAGGTTTTGGGGATGAGTAAAACCGGAGGCACTGGGTGATATACCAGGCAAAGTTACGTGTTTTTTTTCCTTTTTTCTGTTTCCCTGCTTATATTCTTGATGGCTATAAAGGAAAATACAATTGCAATCTTAATTAGTACGTAGTATCCAGATGATTTTTTTTGTCACATTGTGTATAAACATGTACTCACTTCAATGCAGAAGGAGAAAAATAAATTTTTAATTGTACTTGTAAATGTTCCTGTCTTGTCATTCTTGCTACATGTGCTCTGTCAGTTTCTGGATTGGAAAATTGTACATTTCTGAGTTTTAGTAGTGTTCTTTCTGGTATTCTTCCTTCTTAGTCACTGACTTCTTCTGTTCTTAAAATTCTAATGCCCTGAAAGTTTCCTCAGGTTAGAGGTGAGGGGAGAAAGAATTGAAAATAAAATAACTGATTTAGATCTTCAATGGCAAAGACTCCACTGTTTAACCTGAGAGTAAAGAAGATATGTGCAGAACTTCTTTTGAACCTGCAGATTGACAACGTAGAGATAGAGAGAGAGAGAGATAGATAGATTTTTATATCCATCTCTCTGGTTTATTTCCTAGATACTTGGTTGTTACAAACTGAAACTTTTGTGCTATAAACACATAGTTCTTTTCAGAGTAGCGGAACTAAACTTCAGGTGTGCAGCCTAAGGTAAAAAAGGGTAAGGAAGGGATAAAGGGAGGGTCTCAGCTGACTTTCCTGATAACAGTAGTAAGAAAACATCTGCAAGTTCTAGCCTGCAGCCTCTTGTGTAGGACTTGTGAGAGGTGTGGCAGCCCTACAAAGGTAGGAGGTTGTGTAAAGAACCCAAGGGTTTGTGAAGAAAGCCTGCAGAAGGCTACAACTTACCCCAGGTCCAAAATGCTTGATAGTATCACAGTTTTTGGTTGGGCTGCCAAGCATATTTTTTCTTTCTGAACAATATTTTTAAGTAGTATTTCTGCTGCAGTTGTTATGATGCAGCTGTGTATTTCCCATTTCAGATGACATCACAAAGCCTCCCAAAGTGACCTCATTCAAGTCTTGTGTGTATGGAATCTCCTTATGGTTGGTTGGTTCTTAGGCTGGATGTGGTATGGGATATTACTTCCTTTTCTTTCTTCTATTTTTTAGAAGGCAGGAGGACATAAAACCTCTCTTATATAAACAACTGCTGATTTGGGACATGGGGGAGTGTTTTGGTTTTGTTCTTGAAATCTTTTGGTAAATTAGGGGATTTGAATTTTCCCAGCTGTAATTTGCCTCATGCATGTTTATCAGCTGATTTCTCTAGGTAATTGGCAGTACTTCTGTGCCTCTAAGTGATTGCTTAATGTAGGTAGCAAAAAATGACAAGGTTCACTTCCAAACAAAAGTTCTAATGAAGAAAAATGGAAAGAGAAGAGTATATATTGATTGCTGTCTAAATAGAAACAGCCCAGGTCTCAATACAGCCCTTGAGTTCTATAACGAAATACCTGGCAGACAAAAATCTTTGGGAAATTGTCTTTATTCGCTTGTCATTTCTGTTGCTTTTCTCATCTAAATAGATAGTTTTGAATCTCTGCATAGTAATCTTAATGTAATGAAGATAACCAAGCATTTTTTCACAATTGTATGTGAATAAGAAGTGCTGAGCATTTCCACATTAAAGAACTTTTGAGATTAATGGATGGACAGACACTCCTTCTAAACACACTGATACAACTCTTAACAAGCTGCCTATGCACTGTTGAGATCACAGAAGTTTGCTGATCTGTTTTAAATGAAATAATTTTAAAAATACAGAAACATGGCTGAGGATGTACAGGTTCTTGTGTTTAGTGTGGTGAAACATCAGTATCCTTGGCACCCAGTATCATGCATCACATATTGCACAGTTGTCTATTTTTCCAAGTGACTGCTAAATCCTTTTTAATAACACAATCATTTAAAGAGGCTGACTTGATAGATCTGAATTCTAATTAAAAATATTTGCTAATTCAGAGGTTTCCAAACCACATCATGTTTGTAATGTGTGCAAGTTGCTTTAGCAACCATGCTCCTCCTGTGCAGGTGCATGTTCTGGGGGTGTTTGCTGCTGTTACAGCCTTTGTTCATGGGAATGCAGAAGCAGAGTAAATTTGGATATCTCTATCAAGAAGTTATTTAGAAAAATGATTGCATAAAATGTAACATTCCAGTTTATTATGTTTTCTTTAAAACCTTTTAATTCCTAAAAAGACACTGACTAATTGAATTAGCTGAACATCTAAAGTATTCGTATGTAAAATTGGTGTGGTATTGTGATATTTTTAAAGGTGATATAAAATGTAAATTAGCAATTAATCCAAACATGATCCTCCTTACTTAACAATTGTGCTCTTTTATAATTTTGTTCTTTACAAAACAAAGAGTTTGCTATTTTGGGGTTCAATTTAGTGTATCTGATAGCATGCCACCTTCAAAGGCAAGAACGAAATGGGAGACTTCCCTTTATAGCAGCCAAAAAAGTGAATTAGACCTCTGCTATGTTTTTCATGTGTGACTGGTACTGAATGGGTATTTCACTAATCTCAGTTTGTTAGGAATCATGTACACAGGCATTTGAAAATATCCTTTAGGTTATTAAAAGGAAGTCAAATTTAAAAAAAAAATCACATTACATACATTCATGGAATCACATCTCTTAAGCACCAGTGGCATCACATGCTGCTGAATTATCTTATTTCTAAGTGATCTTAATTACTACAACTTTCCTAACTGTGTTTGTCAGTACCTCCAGCAAAAACTTTCATTATTAATTGATCCTTGCTTGCTCATGAGCTTCCACATTCCCTGTGGCATTCATCAACTTACTTTGTCAGTTGGTATCTAATCGGGTTCTGGTTTTCTAAAAGCAAAACTGAAGGAAAATATGTTAACATTTTATCATCCTGTAAACTACGCTTAATAATTCACAAACTAATTTTTATTGTAGCATAGTATATGGTCATGGTTAGAAGTTTATAAAAGTGAGTGCTGCTTGCATTTACTTTTAAGTATATTGGGATATTGATAACACATGTGGAGGGAGGAAACAATTTGATGGAAACTGTTTCTATTATGCTTTCTGCCTCTTCAATTCTTCTTGCTTTCAAAAGAGCTAGTCAGATAGTCATTGACCAGATCCATAGAAATAGAATGACTACTACTTCAAAATGATGACTTGAAGTTTAAAATACTAAAACAGGTTTTTCCTAAATTAATTATTATTGCATTAGTGAAGTGGCTATCTTCAATTTATAGATGTTTCACTGAGAATAATTTTAAGTGCTTGTCAAATTTGTAAGGGTTTAAAAAAATTTAAAGGGTCACACATTTTATTGTTAACAGAGGGTGTTGAGAGAGACTGTCAACACCCTGTGAAGCATTAAGCTGTTGCCTTTGATGTGCAGGCAGCACCTTAGGTCTCACAGAGCTGTACTGTAAGTATGTGTCCATATGTTCAACCCACTTTGATGTGTTCAGAGATCTTGGGCCAGCAGTATCCGTATGCTGCATCACAACTCCAGGAGGTAAAACATGCCATCTGGGTTCCTGGTCCTTTTACTTACCTTGTGTCATGGCTTCTTAATGGCAGCAGAAAGCCTTTTTTTTTTTTTCCTGCTATTCAAAATTATTTGGTAGTTTACAAAAAAAAAAAAATCTGTTTTGAGCAATCTTTAATGAATTTTATTTTGGCTGTCTATTAACAATCTCTTAGAAGGGATGAGGGACAGGAATGGGTTATCTAAATTCAAAATATATATTCCAGTACTCCTGGTATGACTGTAAAAAGAGTGTTTGAGATACCTTTTGTTTGAGATACCTTTATTAGCTAAGAATACCATTTCTGGGTTACAAATGTACCTTTTATATCTGTAAAAGATTACAAAGTACCTTTTATATCCCAAGTAAGTCTACTGATCTAGGTTTGGATCCAAGCAGATCTTGTGAGGGTCATATTAGCACTGGGTGCTAATAAACTGAACACTGTGTTGCAAAACTCTTGCTGTGATGAAATCTGGGGAAAAAATCCTTTATTTTTTGATGGGAAGTAGTTCATAAGACAGATGCCTCAGAAAAAAATTACTTGATTTCCTAATCTCAATAAGTTCTCACTGGCTGTTCATGCATAAACACTGACATGAGTGACATATAGACTAACATTTGTACCCCTCACTGAAAGCTGCCTTATTATGAAACCTGGTTCTTCTCTCTGAACCCAAGCTGTATTTCAGGGGACTGTTTCTAACACAGATCTTGCACAGATGAGGCACATCATCCCATGACACAGGAGCTCCGCTCATTCTGTGTGAACCAGGCTTGCCAGAGCTCTTCCTCCCACCCCCACACCTCCCCCTTTATTGGCAGTGCTGGGATCTCTGGCACCAGCAAGATGTGCATACAGACAAGGTATCTCAGAGATCTTCTGTTTTGTGCAGCTCCTGTGGAGCAATGTGTTCCTCAGTATATTCAAAGTCTGTCTGCAGAACTTCTAGTCCTGCTTTCAAGGTCTCCTTTCCCCCATCTGTTTCTTTTTTTAAGTTTTGGTCACAGGAGGAATTTCCCCTGACTTTTCCCTGACAATCCTGAGGTTTTTGGTGTGATTTTATCTTCTTCCACTAGCTTACTTGAAGACTGCAGTGGAGATTTGCTCTCTTATTATCCTTCCTTTGAGGGTGACCTGGTTGTGTTCAGATCTCAGTGTGACAGGACGTGTGTGTTGTGTTCCAGTGCTGCCTGCTCTGCTGAAATTTCTTATACATGTGGCATAGCCACAGGACAAATGCCCAGACCATATGCCCTATCACCTTACTTGGATACTGAGAGTGTCCCTGGTGTTTCATCTCCTGGGGGATGTTTTGGCAACAGATCGCCATGGCCCTTGTGACATTCCTCTTCACCACCTTCTGCTGCATTGCTGGTGGCTTGCCCAGTTCAAAACTATGTGGAGATTTCCCTGAATTGCTGAATTATTTTTTTCCTTTTCTTTTTCTTTTTTTTTTTAATTTTTTTTCCTCCATGGAAGTATCATTGTATGGTATGGAAAAAGCCTTTCCTCTTGGATCTCAATTTGACAGTCTGAAGGCTCATAGCTTACACTAGCAGGCAGAGCACAATTTAAATACCAATTTCCTAAAGCTCGGATAAGGAAAACGTACTATATTTTTTTTCACATATTTGATCACTTTATGGCCAGTCTGTTTGTATCAAGGAGAAGCAGTCAATTTACACAGAGAGTGCAGTGTCAGAAATAGCAGCCTGGGGTGGATTCACTAAAAACACATTGGAGGAGTTGTTCCAATATGGTTACATTGATTGTGGCATATGGAGAGGAATTGGGACTCACAGGTTGCCAGTCTAAGAACCATCTTTGGTTAGGAATGTTTCCCAAATTTGGCCTTCTGTAGTCTTGAACTACGAGACAAACATATTTTCTAATGGAACATACATTTTATTTTGTAAAGGAAGAGGAATCAGTGACCAACCAAAAGTACCCCTCACCTACTCACCAGAAAAATGGGGACTAAACAGAGGCAGAGGGCAATGTGGGTGCAGGGCAGGCACTGGGAGGGTTTGGGTGCTCTGTTGTGTGGCTGCTGGCACCCAGGACTGTGGGTGCCCTTCTGAGGCACTGCACTTGTGGGTGTGTGCGGCTGTGCCCTGGCACTGCTGCTCAGGGAGTGTGTCTGTCCCAAGGGGCACAGGGAGTGACTGCCTTCCCAGAGAAGTCCCATAGTGTGCACACTATGCAGGTCCTGTGCTTGACATCAAGCCCCTCAAGATTTGAATCAAACTTTGCAATTTTTTTTTGTTGTTAATCAGTAGCCATAGCTGGACAATTATGGTTGAGCAATTGCATTGTGAACATTGAAAACTTGGCTAATTGTTTGTTTTAAGGAAAACAGAAAACAGTTCCAAGATGAATGGACTGTCTGGATGAAAGCCACCAGGAGTGAAGCCAGCAGAACTGAGCAGTGACTGTGAGAAGGGGAATTCCAGCTGTGGGCGATCACGACCACCTGCTCAAAACAGACCCCAGACTCAAATGGGCAGAACTGTGCCGGTGTACTAATTAGCATGACCAGAGGTATCACTAGCAAATAGGGGGCTGAATACTAATTAGTAGAAAAATCGTGCAATTTGTAGCCAATGAATGCTTATGCCTTTGTTAAAAATGTAATAAACAGCGCAAAGTTTTTTATGGCCTAGCCTTTTGTGGGTTGCCACCTACCTCCCTGCTTTGCACATGAAACAAAGCTGCACCTCGCCCCTTTGAGCGCCTGGAAACGACAACACCGCGGCCGGGACAACACCCGGGGCGGGGCTGGCCGTGCCTGGGAGGTGGCCGTGCCTGTGGGGATGGCCGTGCTTGGGAGGTGGCCGTGCCTGGGAGGTGGCCGTGCCTTTGGGGCTGGCCGTGCTCTCTGGCCTGGCCGTGCTCTCGGGCCTGGCCGTGCCTGCGGGGCTGCCCGTGCCTGGGAGGTGGCCGTGCCCAGGAGTTGGCCGTGCCCTCGGGGCTGGCCGTGCTCTCTGGGCTGGCCGAGCTCTCGGGGCTGGCCGTGCCCGCGGGCCCGCACACGCCTCCCGCACCCGCCCGTTCCTCAGCCGCCGGTGCGGAGCGTGCTGCGGCCAGCTGCCTGCCTGCGCCCGCCTCCCCTCCGCTGCCTCCGGGTGCCTCCTGCCTGTCCCCCGCCTTCCCCCGCCTGTCCCCCACCTCTCTCCCGCCTGTCCCCCGCCTTTCCTCCGCCTGTACCCCGCCTTTGCCCCGCCTGTCCCCGCTGCCTCCCGCCTGCCGCTCTCCGTGCGCGGCCGGGCCCTGCCCGTTGCCAGCCCCGCGCCCCGGGCGGCCCGGCGGGCATGGAGCGGCTGCAGGTGGATGCGCAGGCCCTGGAGGAATACGCGGAGTACCGGCGGTGAGCGCACGGGGCGGCGCGCTGGGGTCGCTGGGGCGGGGGACGGACGGGCGTTCCCAGCCGCGTCGCATCCTCTGCAGCCGGCCCGGCATTCCTCCCGGAGGGATGCCCGCCTCTGAATTGGCTGCTTGGGGGTGTGCGGCGGCTTCGTGGAGCCGCATGCGCCGCCCGCCGTTCGCTGCCGCAGCCGGAGGTGCCGGGGCTGGTGTGCCCCGGTGAGGATGTGCTGCAAGCCGTGGCTGTCAGCGCTGAAGTCACACATCGTCCCTCGCATCCCGGGCAGCGGGAGATGGGCTGTGAGAGGCCATCTGGCCTACCAGCGGCGTCCTGCCCACGGCAGGGAGCTGGAATTAGGTGGTCTTTAAGGTGCCGTCCAATTCAAACGATTATTTCATAATCCGCCAGCCGTACTGCTCTTTCAGAGTACGAGGAGTTCTGTGCATCGTGAGTTCCAAGTTTTGCATTGTATAAATCCCTTACACTGCTGCGTGTCTTTGCTAGTCTTGTCAGGGCTTCTCTCGAGAGGCTGAACAAAAATAAAAACACAGTCGTTGTGCTGAGATGAGGTCTTAATTTAGTTTAGGAAAACCTTGAGTAAAACACCAGAGGAAGGCACAGTGGCATTTCTTACATAAGATGTGCAGTGATTCAGTGGGTGTTGGCTGGGTTGACATGCAAATGATAGCGTTGTGTTGGCACATTATTCTGGTGCTGTACAGTGCTGGCAGTGCACAAATCCACAGAATATTTGACAAAGAACCACTCGTTTAGCATATTTTAGCATATCCAATAAATAATAACTGAAATATTTACAGACATTAATAAAATCATTTTTAGCATAGGTAAGTGCTGCAGTTAAGTCTCAATTGTATTTTATGTATTTTATTTATTGTCCTTAATTAATTCCATAAATGCAGAATTTGGATGCTGCTCAGGAGCTCCAGCTATTCAGTGACCTTGAATTTGACCATAGTGATAGCTTAATTGAGGGATACAGCCCCCACTAACTTCAGCTACAGAAAACAGCATAGTCTTCTTGCAAATCAGAAGACAACTTGGATGTGATGTTTGTTGCTTTGATGGCAGTGGGGTTGCCTGCTTGCAGCTGAATACTCAGACTAGACTAAGATTAATATCCTGATACAAATTTGCAGTACTGTTGGGTGTAGATGGGTGAAGAGACTTGCCAGAGGTCAGTCAAGAAGTCTGAGGCAGAGCTGGCTGGTTACATGACCCTTAATGCTCATTCCTTTTCTTTTTTCCAAAAGAACCCCTGGTAGTTTGCTGTGTTAATTTTTTCCTTCTCTCTTAGAACTGGTTTTCAGTCCATCAGAGCAAATTTTTAAAAAGAACATTATTCAAAAAATACTCTCTAAAAACCACCTATAGTTCTATTAAATTATTAGAAGAGTAATATGAAATACAAGATTTGTTTTGCATTTACAGATAAAGTTCTGTTATAAATTTTAAAAAAATCTGAGAAATCTACTTTTATTGTTTTCATTTTCTATTATTTCTTTTCTTTTTTTTTTTTTTTGCCTTGTATCCAGAATTGTAGGTGACGATGATGGGGGAAAGCTCTTTACTCCTGAGCAATACGAAGAGTACAAAAGAAAAGTATTACCAGCTCGGCTGCAGAACAGGTTGTATGTGAGCTGGAGATCACCAACTGGCATGGACTGTAAGCTTGTGGGACCAGAGACACTGTGCTTCTGCACCCACCGGTGAGTAGCCTCACTCCTTTCACACTTTATTGTTTTCAAAAATCAGGAAAATGTGAAGTATTCCCAGACACATTAAAGTAGCGCATTGACAAATTTATTTAAGGTTTACGGGTTGAGAAAATTAGGTTTCAAATAGTAACAACTGTTTGTAAATGCAAATGTCAATATATTTTTGAGACCAAAATGGTTTTGTAGTCTCAATAAATTCAGCTGCAAGGCATGAGTTAACGTAGATCAGATTGATTCTGGTAGTGCTCTCAAAGAGAAACATGAGGATATGTAATATTTATGTGATGAATAGTTGTAAGACCACCTGCTAATATTCATTTAATTGAAATAATTTCACAATTAAGAGTAAAAAGTACAATTAAAGCTACTTCAAAGCAAAACTGTGAATAGTAAGCCTCTCAGATAGTTTTCTGATAAATACCAGCAAAGTTATAAAAGTCATTACTTTTCCTGTTTTAGGTACAAACAACACAAAACAGACTACGAGGAGCTGCCCAAGGAGCGCCCCATCAGCGTGCCCTGCAGAGTGAAGGGCTGCCCGTGCCAGTCCTACCACTTTGTGCCCCTGAACGGCACCCAGCCCGTGCGCTGCCGCTGCAAACACTTCGCTGACCAGCACAGCGCCGCGCCCGGCTTCCCCTGCAACTCCTGTAAGCCACCGCTGCGGCATTCCCGGCCGGGAAACTCAGCGGGAACAGCGCCTGAGGGAGCTGTGCTCTGCCCAGGGTACTGGGTGTGCGCTGCCCTTGTCACTGTCAGGGAAATTAATCCACAAATTAATCCGCCAGAGGTTTATGTCCAAAAAGGACACAGAGGAGTCCTTTCTGGCTTTATTCGAATACAGGGAGAGGCCATGGGGCATTCCCCCGGGATCTCTCGAATTTTTGGAGGATGCAGCCTCTTTTTTGTCCTAATTTCCCGGCTGTATTCCCCTTCTCTCTTTCCCCATTGGTTGAGGTACTTGAGAGGTACAGACTTCCTGGAACAACTGGTACCGAAGATTTCCCTCTAATGTATAACTCTGCCTTTTAATTTTTAATTCTTATGGAATTTAGAGGTTTTTCTTCCGCATTGTTTCTTTCATCTTTCAATGTCTAATTTCCTTTATCAGCAAACCTAAAATTTATTTGTAAAAGCAAATAAATTCCATTTATTATTTCCATTCATCAATCAGTGGAATCCTTCCCATTGTTTCTTTTATCTCCCACTACTGGTTTTATCTACCAGCAGACCCACAGCTTGTTTGTAACGACAAATCTGCTATTTCTCTCATAGCCAATGTGTGTTTTCATGCTTGAGGAAGGATGAGAAGTGGGAAGGAAAACATCACCTTTTGCACAGGAGGGTTTAGAACAACATCCTTAGTTTTGCCTGGTCCTTGGAAGGAGTTTAAATCCCTGAATGCTTCAGATGAGTGATTATGGAGACAGATGCCTGAAATTAGACAGTATGAAAGCACCCTGTTTGCAGATTGTCACTTCAGCTGCATGCATGTGCCTTTTCTACCTGAACTTGGTAGTTGGGAGAGAAAAGTGTTGATCTCCATTCCTCTATTGCCTAGCTGAATAGAACATTAATAATAATAATAATAATAATAATAATAATAATAATAATAATAA
>WBNQ01025322.1:0-16307 GCA_013401375.1 Spizella passerina | reverse complement strand
TTGTAAATCATTCTCTTGGTGATCTTTGTACCGAAATGGATTTCATCTTCTTTTGAATAAACTGCAAATTCTGCAGTGTTCACAAGTAGTAAACTTGATAGCTGTCTTAACAGTATTGAGTAAAAAAGAAAAAAAGGCAACTAAAAAAACTCAATTAAAACTGTATTTACAATTTGAATTTTTCTCATTATTCATTCAATTGATTCATTCAATTGATTTTTCTCATTATTCATTCAATTGATGCAATTGTGTTTCTTTCTTGAATATTGAAATCTTTTCAGTGAAAATTTACATTCTAAAGCTGTAATTTTTAAAAAAGGTTTTTAGACATAGACATTATTTTTACTGTCAAACACATTTTTTCAGTTTTTATGCTTGTGACATGGTATTATGATCCTGTTTATGGAGCACTTTCAGTTTTTTGAGGGTCAGAGTCACAGAAATGGAAAATTGTGTTGATAAGTTAAAGCATAACTCTTGGAAAAAAAAGATAGATTCATTAAGAATGGTGTGAAATTGTCTTGGGTTATTTCTTCAAACTAACTCTTGTCATATTTGACAGGCTGGGTTATGCTCGCATATCTCATGCTGGTTTAAGTGATTCAGAAGTCCAGATGGCCAAATTTAGAATCCCAGATCACGTGGACAGCTATGTTGACAATGACAGAATTGTCACTGATCCCAGCCAAGTTCCTGAGGACATCCATTTCAATCCCAGGTCAGTGTGTCTCATAGGAAATGAAGGGGATGATGTACCTGGCATCTGGTAAAAGAGAAGTCTAGGAACAAAATTATTTCTAAAGTGAGAGACACTGATCAGTACCCAACTGAGCAGAAGGGTAGAAGTCAAGAACTTCTGATTTGTAATTCCATTTTTTCGATTGTTTTGGCATATGCCCTGGGAAAATCAGTCTGTTGTGTTACAGCATAAATTGCAAATAATGCTCATTTCACCCAGGCAGTTTCTGAGATTGTTGATAGGGATATTTGCCAAGTGGTGTGGTGACTCATTTAAAAGATGATGAAAAGTCTCCCATGTTTCTCAGCACTCTGGAGATTGGGCTCTTAATATACTGTTACTTAGAATATCAAATACAATATATACATTAAATACTCTTTGCATAAGCATTTTAAAACATACCATATAATTGGAGCAAAAATTAAAAAGAATGCCTGAGACAGTATGTTGCATGTGTCAAGAAGGAAAAAAAAGGACTAGGTTTAATGTAAAAGAGTCACTTCATTCTAAATTGCCATAATTTTCCCACTGGTATTTCATAAGGAAGAGATACATAGAGGAAGATATTTATTCTTGTGTTAAGTATTAGTAGTGAAAGAGTCATGAAGTTAGTGACAGATGTTGCCACAAAGAGAATAATTCCCAGTAATGCCACATTTACTACTCCTAACATGCATAATGCAGAATATATTACTTTCTCATATGCTTCTGACAGTGGAGTGTAGTCACTTTTTATGTACCACTCAACCACTGCTTCCTGTCTAAGCAGGGGTTTGCCCAGACTTTTCCACATGATGGAACTTGCCTACAGTTAGCATTCATGTTCAGATTTTTCTCAGTTGACTTCAGCACAGAATCTTGTCCTAATTTCTTTTGTCCGCCTATAATCAGAAAATGTTTACCCTATTGGAATGTATTTAACTTTTTCTGATTAACTCTACTTCTTTAGAAACACAATGGCATTGCTCTTAAATATTATTTAGCGCTGATATTTTGAACAAGTACTCCATTTTACCTTTGCAAGTCTGTCTACCATAATAGTCAGTTGTCAAAACTTTCATATTTAAATTTGGCCTGAAAAATTAAAATTTTCATCATAATTTGCAAAAGCAAGATGTACAGTATTTATAACAGAGTTGACTGTTTTGATACAATGGGTGTTTAAATTGTATCTCCACTAAAATCAGGACCTAAAACTTAGGACTAAAAATTTAAGTAGATAAATGCAACACTCAGCTTTTTCATCTGGAGTTTCAATTATAGACTGCCTATAGCATGAGCAGAATCAATGTAATTAATTGTCTCCAGTATACTCAAAGACCTTTAGCAGGAGAGGGTTCATAGAACCTGATGTACATTTAATAGAGTTGGGCCCTGTTTCTGAAATAAATTGCCTAGAACATTCAGAAGTAGAGTAGGGATTGTATGATTTAATTGCATGGTTTAAATAATGTTGTAATAGTGTTGCTCTGTTGAATATTTTTTTTAGGTTTGGATCTTATAAAGATGGACATAATTATGTGCCTATTCATCACTTTCATATGAGCACACCTAAATATTTTAAACGGAGAAATTAAAGCAAGAAAATAAGATTATTATCCAGACCAACAAGAAAGGTTTGTTGCTTGAAACTGAATTGACAGCCAAAAAAACTGCACTCTTTAAGGCTGAGCAACTCCCATGCTGCACAACACTGTGAATGTCTGTGTAATAGTTGGGGACTTCCTTCTTGAACGAGTTGCCATCACTGTGAGGGGGGAAAGATGCACGCATTTTGATAAACTGGTTGGCCAGATACCTGCTTTGTATGCCACAGAGCAAGGGTGGGAACTTGCTTTGGCTGCAACTTCTTCAGCTTTTGTGAAGGTATCATGTATCATGACGTTTCAGAGTGCTATTGCTGCTACTGCAATAAAAAGATTGACCTAGGGCTTTTCAAAATAGGAATGGAAGTAGTGTATTTTTTAACTGGGAATTATGCAGTAAGTATGTGTTTGAAGTGTGCACCTTTTTGACTCAAACAGTATTTACATCTGCTGCTATTCTACATTTTATTCTTAAATGAGTTTTACAACAATTTGCAGATAATTGATGTCCATAGTGCTGGAGAAAAAGAGGTGACTTTTATAGAGTTCATTTTATTAACTGGACATGAGGCACATCAATGCTTTTACAAAGGGAAGAGCAGAGTACCTCTGAATAATGATGGTTATGAGACACCTGCATGAACACACTGATGAAGAATTAAGAGCAATCAT
This sequence comes from Spizella passerina, assembly GCA_013401375.1. NCBI lineage: Eukaryota > Metazoa > Chordata > Aves > Passeriformes > Passerellidae > Spizella > Spizella passerina. The sequence continues at coordinate 13,310 of WBNQ01025322.1, read as the reverse complement.
GCCTAACATAACAAGGTTTCTGAGAGGTTGGTGGTAACTTTTATTTAAAATTAACTGTAATAAAGGGGGGGGAAGCTTTATTTCTTTGCTAGCACTACACTTCTGTGGGACTTGAATAAAGGTGTTGCTTTTTTGACTTAGGCAGTGAATTCCCTGTTATGCCATGCACATGTGACACAATCTTGGCAATGTCTTTTATATTTAGCTCCTGATCCTTCAGTATACATGCAGAGCTTCCCTTTAACAATGAGGACATCTTCAGTGCTGTCCAAAGGATGTTTCCTGCTTGAGAGAAGCCTGTTAGATAATTTTATTGACACGTTCAGTTTGGAAACCACATTTGTGATGTTGAGATTTAATACTGTGTGTCTTTCCAGTCATATCTAAGCATACCATAACTAAGAGGGATAGGATATGTTGCAGGAAAGAGGATGGAATTTTTTTCTCTCTCTAATTCTTTACCATATACTTTTAAGAAGAGCTTGAGCATACTCAATTTGATTGTTTCTCTATGTGAGCAAATACAGGATGGGTTTTTACCCATGGTTTCTTGTTCAATGGAGGCAGGTCATTGCTGCCAGCACCACACTTGTTGCCCTGTTCTGATCATCTATCATTTTGCTCCCTTGTTTTTAGAGCTGTGTTTCTGAGAGAGAAACTGGTCACTGGCCTTTGTGGACAGAGGATATCTGAAAGCCATTTAAAAGTCTCAGTGGTTATGTATTCATCATCTCAGATGTAACTGACAATTAACCAGGCATTGTTGAACTAATATCTCACCTGTGGGTGTTTTGTGTGTCTTTACAAGCCCTCTGAACTTGTTCTTTGTGTGACTCCCCAGCAAGACAGGATAAGTGATGTTATGTAGAGATACAAGTTGTTTTCTTGCACTTTTAGCAGTTTTCTTCTGCAAATACCAGTAGCCCTTGTCTCTTCCTTCTCCCAGCTTGCAGAAGCAGCTGGCACTGGCACCAACATTGCACAGTGTTCTGAGTATCCTCATTTATTTTCATCATGCTCTCATGCTAGCTGTGATGCTTGTCCAGCCACAGGTTTGCCTTTTCATAGTCTGTAGAACACTTAACATTATCTTGCCACATTATTTAACATTCTCCACAGGTTGTCTCTGCAAATACCTTGTAATGTGAGCAGATTATTAATGTGAAATGCAAGAGACAATACATGTAAGTACAAAAAGCTTGAAAACTCCTAATTTTTTAACAATTAAAAAATAGGATGAGGATATTTTTCAACAAGCCAGACAGAATAACATGACTTGCGTAACAGATCAGATTATGAATCATGTCTGTATGTAATCTTCAAAGTCTCTGAGCATACTTTGATGGAATTTTTTACAGGATTTAGACATACTCACCCTATTAGGAAGGTTTATGTTGACAGTGAAAAAATCTTAAATTTGAATATTCTTTTCTTCTAAGTAGCTTGTGTAGTTTAATGTATGTAATTAGTAGCTAATATTCCTTGTCATTTGCATTATTTTATCAAAATGATTAAGAAAAAACATGACCACAAACAGTTTGTATACTTCTTCTACACCTGTGGTTAAAATTGGGAAGCTAAAACTAAACTTTATTTGTCCTTACATCCACACACTGATCTAATCCCTTGATATTTAAGTGGTTTAGGAAAATGTGCATTATATATCTAAGTCACAATCATTGTTTCATACTATGACAGAAATGTGCTAGAACAGGTCCTGCTGCAGGGGTGTGTGACTAATCTTTTAGTTTTCTAATCATACTTTCTTCATCTCAGCTTTCATAAGAAAGTATGTTATGAAAGAAGAAGTTTGTGGATATCTTTATGCATTCAGAGATGGCATGTAAAGAAAATAATGTGTAAAATAAGCAGTATCTACTAAAGGTTTGAACTTTTGCTTGTGCTAAAAAGTCTACCTTACATATATCTGACTTCTAAATAATATGTATTCTGTGGTACTCCAAATCCCATCCTCTGAAATGCTGTGCCAGGTCTGTTGAAGTTTGTAGGAATGTGCAGGAAGAGGCAGCAGTACATCAGGGGCCTATCAATGTGTACCTTGCAATCAAAAAGAACTCCAGGTAACATATATCAGAGCAACTTCTGAGAGTACTGAGAGCAGGGTGGAGACTCCAGTCTCCCCTTACATATATTTTCCTGCCTTGACTCAGGCACAGTGACTCTGGTGTTGCTACAGAGCACTCCAGAAACTGGGAGCTGCAGTTCAAACCTCTTGGGTTAAGAAAAACCCGAAACTGTTATTTCCCATTTTCAAAAACAGTATTGCAGCTACAAGCTGAGCAAAAGTTGGACACGCCCTTTGGTTTTGAACCAGACTTGATGTTATTAAAACAAGTTGTTGCAGCTTAAGTGTACAGGTAACCAGTTCCCACCTGTCTCACTGGAACAGAACTCTGAGAATGTTCATGGTCCTCTGCTGATAGTGAGGGAGCTTTGTGGCCCCAGAAAGGGGTGCTGGCTGTTTTGATGCACTCCCAGGGCTCAGGAAGAAATTCTTAGCTGCTCTCAAGCTTGGCTGCTTAGAGTTGCCTCCTGATGAATGAAGAGAATGTAAAATTGAAAACTGAAAATTGAAAGCTGAATAAATCCTATAACTGGAATGTAAGAATTTAGGTATCAACAGCTCTGCAACATGATTTCTCTCATGTATGTAAAATGACATTGTTTTGCAGGATGTTACAGAAGGACCTTTGGGTCAAAGCAATGTACTTGTGGAGCAAGTGTTAGAGAACAGACCTTTTCACTTCAACAGGGAACACAGTCTGGGTCCATGGACAAGGAGATTAAAATGAGCTGAACTGTTTTATGAGTAGTGCTTTGAAGCAGTTCATATAATCTGCAGCTCTACTTTCTGCCACTTGAGGTCCTCTTTTGTCCCTAATTGGTACAGGTTGCTGACACCAAGCAGGAATAACTCACAGGTGTTAGGTTTTTTCATTGCAGCTCTGAGGGTGAAAAATCTTTTCCAGAAGCATTACACAAATATGAGTTGATTTGGATATCAGTTAACTCTTCATATCTGCAAATGATTTAGAACTGTGATTGCTGGGCATCTTGTAGGCACTTTGTTTATTTTCTTACAATACCCTGCACTGTGCTTTGTTACTGCTTTATCTGCTTTCTTAATGTTCAGCAAATTCCTCTTTGTAATGTTTTTCTTTTCAATACAATTCTCTTTCCCCTCTGACTTGTAAAACACATCATGGCATGTGATTCTGGTGCCTAAAGTTAACTTTCAAGCTTGTTTCTAAGCAAAGCAAGATGAATTAAAGTATTCAAGAGATGAAATGGCTTTAGCAATCTGGAGTGTGATATCCTTTGGATACAGAGTTTCCTTTTGGAAATTCTTTCTCAGACACATCTGCACTGTTTCTGATAGTGAAGAAGATATAACTAAGTAAATGGCTCCTCTTTATCTTGTTATCCAGTATTTTTCACAGTCTACAATTGCTTTTTTTTAAAATGTAGTTGCTACTAGCTATCAGTTAAAAAAAAGCAGTGCAAACATAAAAACATCAAACAATGGCAGTCTTTTTCAGGAAAAAAGAAAAAAAGTCTGCAGTTCCAAGGTTGATCTAACAGTGTGCAAACTGGCGGATGCATTTACTGCCACTCTTCACTTCCATGGTTTGTTACTCCTCTCCCGTGCATTCATGGGAGCACTTGCACATATGTGTAGTAAGCCAGATCTGGATATTCAGCTGGCTGGGAAACAAACAAATAAAGAAAACTTAAGCAATCGTTGAAAGGTTTGTTTTGTTTTGGGATTTTTGCTTTTTGGGAGCATTGAGGACAGTCTTGCTCTTTGACCTGCCTTGCTATTTAGCTGTCCAGGTGATTGCACTGGCACAAAATAAAGGATGCCAGGAGGGTTAGTATTAAGACACTAATGCTGGAACTGCTTAAGCTGTCTCGGTCCATGTGGTGGTTCCACCCTGGCTAGATACCAGATGCCCACCAAAGCCACTCTGTCACTCCCCTGTGCAACTGGACAGGGAGAGAAAATACAATGAAAGACTTGGAGGCTGAGATAAGAATAGGGAGAGATCACTCACCAGTTAGTGTCATGGGCAAAACAGACTTAAAATTAATTGAATTTATTGCCAATCAAAATCAGAGCAGGACAATGAGAAGTAAAAGAAACCTTAGGAGCATCTTTCCCCCACCCCTCCCTTCTTTCTGGGCTTAACTTTATTCCCAGTTTTCTACTGCTCCCACACAGTGGCTCAGGGAGATGGGGAATGGGGCTTACGGTCAGTTCATCATGTGCTGTTTCTGCTGCTGCTTCCTGCTCAGGGAGAGGAGTCCTTCAGCTGCTCCAGTGTGTGTCCCTTCCACGGGAGAGGGACAGTCCTACACAAACCACTCCAAGCTGACCTCTTGCCATGAGCTGCAGTTCCTCATGAACTGCTCCACTCTCCCATGGGGTGCAATCCTTCAGGAACAGGCTGCTCCAGCATGGATCTCCCACAGGCTCACAAGTCCTGTCAGGACCCTGCTCCAGCGTGGGCTTCCCACACCTTTCTTTTGGGCATCTCCTGCTGCAGGGTGGGGTCTCCAGGGGCTGTGTAGGTGAATTGCTGAACCCTGTGGAGCTCCATGGGCTCCACCGCAGCCTGCAGGGGAATGTCAGCTCTGCCACCTGGAGCACCTCCTCCCCCTCCCTTACTGACCCTGCTGGCTGCAGAGCTGTTTCTCTCAAATGTTCTCACTCCCCCCTTCTCTGGCCACGATTACATCTGCGCATTAACTTTTTTTTCCCTTCTTAAATGTGCTACCACAGAGGCATTACCCCATCACTGATTTGTCTGTCTTGGAGCTGTCTGGCCTAGGCTCTGTCAGACATAGGAGAAGTTTCTAGCAGCTTCTCACAGAAGCACTCCTGTAATCCTTTTGCTATCAGAACCTTGGCAAGCGACCCAACACAACGATTGATCAGCCATGACCTGTTTATCTGCTCTATGTAAAGTGAAGCATTTCTACATTTTATAAACTCAGGCTTTATAAAGGAAATACAGGTCTGATTTTGTAGCATCTGTTGGCTTGGAGACCTCCATAGTGGTTTACAGCTAGTGGTAACAAAGGGGATTATTTATAACTTATTGAGGTGCATGTTTTAATGGGCCTTGTTCTCATGGGGCAGGCTTCTGGCTGATGCATGAATCCACTGTTTAGCAGGCAGAAGCTAAGAAAACAGTAAATGTTTCCCTCTGGATTTCTTTGCAGATCTCATTTTTAAGGGTCAGGGATTATACTTGTGCATTCAAAAATATATGGGAGTTTTGCCTGTCAAACCTATTTGCTTTACAATCTAGAATGAAAGTAGTTACAGAAGCTATAGTCTAAGGAAATATTTTTAAGGCCAAGGAGTATCTTTCATTTTAGGCTAATATAAATGGGGGCAAAGTACAAACCTTTCTGTCTTCAGATACAACCAAAAAGGGTTTTTCTGTGCCACCTTTCTTTACATCTGTATCAATTTACAGCTTTGTAAGGGATGGAAGAAATTTTCTTTTTGAATATGTTTTTATTCTGAACTAGCAGCCTGCATGCTTTTTATGGTCAAGTGAACAAACAGACATCCCTAAAGGAATTGTTCCTCTTAAACCAGAATTAGATCAGATGAACTGCTACTCAGTGGTGCCCCTATTGGGTATAAGAACTTGGGATGACACATACTAATGTGAATGTCTGGCATGTGGGATGTTATAGAACTACCAAAGAAGTGAAACGTAGCTTGCATTGCTTTATAATTTTTTTTTTTTTTTTGCAGAGGTTTCACAGAATCACAGAATATTCTGAATCAGAAGGGACTCACAAGGATCACAGAGTCCAGGTCTCAAGTAAATAGTTCATATGGGGACTGAACTCCAACCTTAGTGTTATTAACACCAACCAACTGAGCTTAAGAAAAGATGGTGAAAATAGGAAAATATCCTGAGACACAGGCAGGAAGTTCTACAGAAATAATTTCAACAAGTTAGTGAGTAAGTGAGAATTTCAAATAATGTGAGCTTTCATTGCTCTGACACGGGTTTTAGTGCCTGACTTTTGAAAAGTGGATTCATTTTATTGTTAATCAATCTTCCCTGTGAAACAGGCAGTGGAAGACAAGCAAAATAAAATCATCTGCACTTGCACATTCTGACTCACTGAGTAAGGCAAAGCTTACAAAAAACCCCAAAGAAACACAAACAGGTGTGTGATCAGTTAATTCAGGACTGTATGTTAGTGCATTACTCCAGAGGGACAATTACCTTAAATCTGGCACTATTTCAGTTTCGTAGTCCTTGACTTTATTTTAACTTAACCTTTTAGCGGGAGGGTTTTTTCATTACTCAGTTCTTTCTAATCCTGCACTGCGCACAGACGCTGCTCTAGCAGTCTCTGGCATCGATGTTTCAGCGGCGGGAGGTGCCGGGGCTGGATTCACCCCGGAGCGCCCCGGGATGCTGCGCTCGCAGGCCGAGCAGCAATGACCGGCAGGGAGCCTTCCTCCCGGGCTCGGCGATGGCGACCTGTCCTGCAAGGGCAGGGGAAGGAGGGAGGGAGGCTCCATGCAGTACATTTCCAGGATGGAGAAAAATACCGAGGGCATGAGCCGCTGCCACCGTCCCGCACGGAGCACCCCTGGTGGCCCCAGATATGCCCACAGCCCATCCTGCCGCTGCTGTAACATTGACCTGACACTGGCGTGCGTTCGGCTGGCGTTGGCAGCTTGCCATTTTTCTCCCTTGGAAGAGGGGGATGGAAGAAATAAGGAAATCGTTCCAGGCTAGGCGGTGATTTGGCCGCACCGCGCGGGGATCACTGAGCAGAGGGGAAGTGCCGCAGTCCGGCCCCCCCGACCCGGGCACGCCCCGCCCGCGGCCCTCGAGGGCGGGGCAGCCCCACAGGCCACGCCCTCTTCTCTAGATCAGCCAATCGCATCAATGCATGGGCGCGGCCCTTGGTCCCCATAGCCAATCAGCGCAGCGGGTGACACAAAGTGGTGCTCTTTGCACGCGCTTTAAAGGCCGGGAAAAACTGGCAGCGCCGGAGCCCAGTCAGAGCGGAGAGGGGCGTGGCCGACTCGGCCTTCTGCCCAATGGGAGGCCGGGGCGGAGGCGCAGGGCAGGCGGGGGGAGAGTGGCAGCAGCCTCACCCAGTAAGAGAGCGAGACTCGCCGCGTCCCCCGGCAGCGCGGGCCAATGGGCGCGGGTGGTGGGCGGGGCAGGGGTGTCCGTGCCCAGGCTCTGGATTGGGAGCAGGGCAGGAGCCGGGCCGGGCCGGCAGCGTGTGCAGCGCTGCACGAAAATGCACTCGGATGCCGCCGCTGTCAGTGAGTAGCGCCACGGCCGGGCCCGGGCCCGGCGCTCGCCCCGCTGTCCGACGGAAAGAACCGCCCTGCTGGAGGCGGCTTCTCTTGCCCCTGAGCCCTGAGGCTTGGCCGAGCGCGCCACCGGGACTCCCGATGCCGGGGAAGGGTTCAGGCCCGCGGGTGCGGGACCGCCGCGGAGCGGGGCCGTGTGTGCGTGCCTGGCGGTGGGGCCTCCGCGGGTCAGAGGGAGCCCCGCGGCCCTCAGCGCGCTCCCCCGAGGGGTGGGGGCGGGAGCGGGCGGGGGCAGCAGCACCGGAGAGGGCCGGGGGCGCTCGGAGGGTGTGACGCAGTTTGCCCATCCCAGCTGGTGAGCGGGTGAGGTTGCGGCCGGCCCTCGTGGCCGGCTGTGAGAGAGCCGGGATTGCCGAGGGGAGCGCGGGCCGCGGAGCTGCGTGTGCAAGGGAAGACGGACGGGGGTGAATTCAGCGGGTTCCGCCGGGCCGGTGCGGGAGAACCGGGCTGCTTGTGCGGGGGACTGGAGCCGCGGCGCATGGTGGGAGGTGAAGTCCCTGCGGCGGCGGCCCCACGCAATGGGGGCGGCGGGAGGCGGCCTGGCGGACTACAACTCCCAGCGGGCCCTGCGGCGGCGCGGCGCGCTGCCCCCGCCCCGCGGACCCCCGGCCGGCCGGACCGTCCCCGCCCGTCCTGGGCAGCACGGGGGCATCGCGCCGCCTGTTCTGGAGGAGCGGAGCGAGGGCTTTGTCTCCGCAATCGAGTTTCTGGCTGCGCGTTCCGAGCAGCAGGGACCGCCTGCTGTAGGCGGGTTGCACGGTGAAGGGGGTCACGCATCGGCGTGGCCGTGGGGTAGCCGGGGTTCAGGGACGGGCACCGTCCGCTGCAGAGACCTGGCGGGCGTCCCGAGCACAACGCTGTCCTGCTCTGCGGCGTCCCTCTGAAACCTCGCAAGAACGTGTTCTTACTGCGAAAGGATTTGCAGCTCTGAGATGCTTTATTACTGTAGAACTTGCTTGTGGGAAAGATAATGAAAATTGGAGCTTTGATCGTGCATTAGTGAATGATGGTCCGGCTTCTGGACAAAGTCCTGAAAGCAGTGCGGGAAAGAAATGCTGTATAATGCCTGGATTTTCTTGAATTCTCCTCTGTCTCTCAGAATGAGATTTCGTACAGGGGCAGCCTGGTAAAGGCTCTAAATCATAAGGTTATATCATTTTTTAGTGGTTCTGGTTTATTTTATCTTTGTATTTAGGGGTCATTACGTGTTGGTGGTGAAGGATGCCATTAAAGCAGGAATGATTGCCTCAGAAATAGAAGGATAATTATTCTAGAAAATGCCTTCTGTTCAGTGTCTTTTGTCGTATGCCCTGTCAAAAAAAATGCAGGTCCTCATTATATACACGTGTGAGTTGCAGTTACAAATATTCCAGGGCTCCCTCATGTAGGATTATTTGGCGACATAGTGATTTTTAATTTTTTTAAAATTTAACTTGTCTTCAAAAAACAGTAAGGTTTCACCTCCTCAGCCTTCAGCTGTTACTGGCTTTTATTAACAGTGTGCTGTGGAGTTATCGAATCTTTTGCCTCAATTTTTTTTTTAATTGCATATGCGTTATTTTAAATAGATATTTTTTCCTAATTTAACTAATTTCATTATCTGTAGCTTCATAGTGGTTGGGTTTTTTTCATTGATCTAAATGAGCCCTTCTTGAAGCAAGAAGTGTTCATAGCATAGTTTTGCTCATACAGAAGCTGGCTTATGGTAGTCTCTTGACTGAAGGTTTATTTTGAGCCACTTTTTTGATCCTTCTTAGTTCTTATGCTGTAAACTCCATTAATATGTTTTTGCTCAGTCTGAGTTTTACTTTCTGAATACACACTTTATATAAGGAAATCAGCTTTGCTTTTTTCTATTGAAGATGCTTGCGTAAAAGTTTCTTGTAGCTCCTGTAGCTATAATTGGAAAAGTCTTCTCTGTATAAGACCATTTAATAGGTTTAATTAGGCAGGTAAAGTTTTGTTTTACTGCTTCTCTTCATTCTGCTGTATCAGGGTGAGCTCTTATTTGTGTAATTGCAGCACTTCATTTAAATTTATTTTTGTCTGAGTACTTTTTGTGCTCTTAGTGAATTATTAATCCTGTGTTTTCTTTAATTCCCCTCCTCCCACACTTTCTTTGCAGGTACTGAAAGCAAAGACTTTGGGCTTTTTCAAAGCATTAGTTCCTAGTTTTGTTTGTGTCTTCAAGCAGAAGAAGATAACTCGCTTAATTTGTCTGTCTTGGTGCTTGCCAAAAAGCATAGCATTAGGAAGTACAGTACATCCTGTGAAAGTGTTCACCTCTTGTATCCAGCTTAAATATTAGAGCATTTAATAGTGTGGTTATTTCTTCTACAGGAAGTAAGACTACTTAACAGGGGCTTGAAGCAGAACCCTTAGTTTATATGTGCCAGCGTTTTTGTTGTACTCTCCAATTAAATTGCTTTATTTACAATCATGGTCTGATATTAAACAGAGTTTTTATTTTTGGCTCATAAAGAGATGGAAACAACTACCAGTTCATTCAGCGGGGGGCATGTGTATATACATATACAATTGTGTGTATGTAGATGGCTGTATATATTTATATAGGGTTAGAGCTGCAAGGCTTTAGCTCATCCTGGGGAACTGACTGGTGTGGCACACTTGATGCAGATGTGTTGCTGCACAGACTGTGGGACTGGGTCTGCTCAGCTGCTCATTAGCTGCAGATTGCTGCTTCCCTGCTCTGCTGGTAAAGTGGTTTGTAGGAGCACCCTCTAATCCACTCAGTCAAATGTACCTGGGTTAGCTCTTGCCACTTACTTAAGTTGTCTCAGCTGGCAGGTTGATTTCTTGCCTGAAGTGGGTTAGGGAATGTGGCCATGGCCTGTGCTGCTGACAGGGCTGTGGGGTCAGTAAATTTTGGCAGGGAGGAAGAAGCAAGCAGCTGGGACAATGATGCCTTTGGCTGGCGTAGCTGTTTCTAGGCTGTTGCAGCTCCATCCTGAGCCACATTCCAGATGTGCACAGTGCTGGATACCCTATAGCAGGTGCTTGACGGGGTTGCATTTCTGCTGAATTAGCTAGAGCACAAGATACAAAGTTTGTATTAGCTTTATGCCCTTTGTAGGGTGCCAGGTGACACCTGGCGTGGAGTTAACAGTAATGCTTGCAAACAGCTCTCAGGTCACGGCAGTCAATGATGCAAAACTAGCTCACTGACACTTGTTTGAATTAATCTGATGGTAGAATAAGTGTTAGACTGGATGAACACTTGCCATCAGTGGAAGCAGATGTTTTACACCAGAAACCTACTTAGTGTTAGTCTTTGCTATATAGCACAAAACACCCAACCAAAATCACCTCGTTCCAAGCAAAGCCAAATCCTGCCATGAGCCAGTTGTGCAGAGTATTTTATCCTGTATGTTAGTATAGGAGAATTAGCCTAGCTCTTATTTGTTCAATTTAAGGTCAATGGAAATGTATTCAGACTAAAGTAGCAGTTACACAAATTTTGCACTGCTTAAATTGCTCTAAAATTCTCGAGTAACTTTAAACTGCTGTAGATCTTTTTGTAAACAAGCCTTCAGATTAGGATACTCCAAAAACACCTAGGTAGAATAAAGATTTGGTCCTATGGGGGCAAAAAAGAATTATGCTTTTTCCTATCTATGCAGCATGCAATGATCTTAAAATATTTTGTTGCAGTCATTCTGAGTGGTGATACCAAATGTTAAGAGTTGAATGTGAATGTTTACTTTTAAATTATTTTATAGTACGTTTAGTAACTCCTACCGTATTTTTTTGCTTGGGTTTGGGTTTTCTGTAGGGTTTTTTATTTACTAGCCTAAGTCAGACTGTATTTTGCTTCAGAACATTTTAGGCTGTTGTGTTTGCAAAATTTACACAAATTTGCAACTGTGGGTTTTGGATACTGCTAGTGTCAGCTGTAGCTCTGAGCCTGGTGCAATTCTGGGTGCAGGCGAGCAGGAGGAACATTCTGCAGTATCCTGTCTTCAGCTTTAATGGCTAGGTCCTGATGCTCCTCGAGATAGCTTGGATCATCCCATATAATTGCCTATCCTTGCTTTCCAAGCTGGAGTTCACTTCTGTTTTCCATACTTTCTGAGTCATGCCCTTTATTTGACCACACCAAATCAAGGGAGACCCTGCTTTTCAAGCCTGTTCTCTGCCTCCCTTGACCCAAGGCTTGCTGTCCCATCATGGAGTGGGAGAAAGGATTCTTCTGCAGGGTGGCCCTGGTATAGGGTGACACTGCCTGCAGGGATACAGCTACAGACACACTGGAAATAGATTTTTAATCCTGTCTTTGACAGGAATGCAGAGTCAACTCCTATCTGCTGTGTACTGCAGTTAGGGATTCTCACTCGTCAGGTGTGTTATTAAGATTTTGTGTAAATAAGACTGATGTACATTTTTCTTTTGCCTTCTGTATTTAGTAATGAATACAAAAATTTTGCTTCCCGGACATGAGCGTTGAGGGCTTTCACCAAATGTAGGTTTCAGATCAGATCATTAATCAATATAAACTGTATTGCTATTAGGATAATTCTATAGGTAGACTACAGACTATAAAATAGTATATTTTGTAGAAGATTAAATGATTCTTTTTTGAGTAAGTAAAATTTATTTAAAGCTAACTCAGACAACAGAACTTTGAACTATTATTGCCAGTACTACTACAAGTTTTTTTTCTATCTCTGCTTGAAAGTAAGGAAAACAACTGAATAAAAGCCTAAGCATGCTATTTTAATTTTTAGATATGAGTTTGCCTGATGTGTTTTCTGTTAATTTTTTTTCTGAGAAGTTTGCAGCTGTATTTTAGCAGTAATANTCTTACTAAGTTTTTAATAGATTTTACTGCACCTTGTAGCTGTGTTTTGTCCAAGCTTTAAATTTCCACAGCAGGTACTTTTTTTTTCCCTTGGTTTTCAGATGTTCATTTAAATAGTTTGGCAACACATTGCTCCTTCTGATAAAAAAATTAAAAAATTGGGATTTGATCTCTAAAGTTTTTTCATTTCAGATAGGAAAGTAGAGTATTTGAGTCTAGGTTACCTGTATACTTTACTTATACTTAAGATACATTGAGTTTTTTGGTTTTCTATATTGTATTTCATGTGTGCATTAATGAGAGGGTGTAGAATGTTTTTTCTCTAGTTCGTTATGGAAGCAAGCCCAGGTAGCTCTTGTTTCTTTTACCTCTCTGTAATTCTCAGGTTCATAGTTTAAACCTTAACCTATAATATTCTAAAAATTATTTTTAAACTATTTTCTTTTTAATTTTAAATCGTGTATAATTGACTAACCCAGCCTTTAACCCTTAACATTGTGTTAATCACACATGGCAGACAATGTTTAAATTCCATTAACCTAGGTTGTCTCTGTCATTTCTTTCCTTTCTGTGTTCTGGATTTGCAATTATTTTACTCAGATTTTTGTTTTTAGCCATTGCATTCTGAATTACTGCAAAGTATTTAATGCCATCTGGAATTTTCTTTGCTTCAGACCTCACTGAAGATCAGCTACCTTTTGCATGAAAACTAATTTAATCAGCAGAATACTTATGCTTGTTTGACATATACCCCTTAAAGTCATAGCAAACTTTCCACATATCATCTTTTATTATTTACAAAGCAAGCAGATTTCCTTCTTCTGATTCGAGGTCAATGAACTGTGTGTTCTGTCTTAGAATGGCTGGAATTGGACCTGAAAGATAATCTAGTTCCAATCCCCCTGCCATGGGCACCAGTACCTTCTGCCAGGACCAGGTTGCTCAGGTCCATCCAGCCTCACACTTCAGGCTTGGGGCATCCACAGCTTCTTTGGACAGCCTGTGCTAATGTCTCACCACCCTCACAGTAAAGAATTTCTTACTAACATCTAATCTAAACCCACTGTCAGTTTGCAGACATTCCTCCTTGTCCTGTCA
>WBNQ01025287.1:0-12684 GCA_013401375.1 Spizella passerina | reverse complement strand
ATTTTATGTGCTGAATACTGTGGGTGATTTTTAAATATTTTGTTGGAAAATGAAATGGTTATGTAAGTGATAACCAGAGACAGTCTGCCAATGGGATTTCATTCCCCAGCTCTTTCACACAACATAGGAATAGAACTTAATTTGGCAACCTAGCTTATACCTTCTGGGTTTGACTCCTAGCAATGTAAAACTGTTTATTACCCTAAAAACTCACTCTTAGCACTGCTAGGACTTGAGTAATGCTAGTATGTTTCTGTTTTGTAGGTGAAAATAGGCTGAAAGTTGAAACCTGTTCAGTTTCTGGCATTTAGCACTGCTGTAGTGTGTGCATCAGTCACAACATACTCTTACTGTTCTCTTCCTCTCTCCCCCACAGGGTGCAATGGCAGCAACTTACTCTGCTTTGAATCGTAATCAGTCACCAGTTTTGGAGCCAGTTGGCCGTTCCACTCTTGCTCAGAGGAGAGGTATTAAAAAAATTACCTCAACAGCCCTGTGAAATGACCTCAAGCAGACACTTGGTACCATGGCATAAGATGATAGCACAAATCATGGCGACAGGTAGCACATCTCTGACAGATACCTGCAAGCACACTCTGTCCCAGCTGGTACCTATAATGCTGCTGCTCCTGCTGCTGCTACTGCTTTCATCTACTCTCGCTTTAAACTGTTGATGGCAAGTTACTGATCTTACTGGAGCTGCAAATGGAGTGACAAGTGGAGACAGTGAAAATTACCGTGTTCGCGACTGCGTAAACCAGAAGAATTACAAATGCCACCTCTGTCAAAAATACACTGAATAAAGCACTCTGCACCACATAGCATTATTTTTATAAGGAATATTTTTTTTGTCCCCTGAAATATTCTTTGTTACAGGCCAAGATGGACAGTTTATGTTAAGCACTTAGCTTAAACAATCTGTTTATATTAGCACTATACATTGTGCCATCCAACATTTTGTATGTTTTTGTAAACAGTTCACAAGCAGTACATTTCCGTGCTGTTTTCTTTAATGTATACATGCCTTGTTTTACTTAGATATTATTAATCATTATGACAAGTAAGTCTGATTAAACAGTGCACCTGGATTAATCAGTATTGTTGGACAGCTCTAAAAGAAGCCTGACTGTTAAACAGCTATTGAATGTAATACTGTGGATAAGTAGTTTTCCTTGCCTGTGTCTTTTCTACATTTCTGTGTTTTTGATGCCACATGTCACATTATGAAATGTAAACAATGAATCTGTCACCATACTATATATCCTATAGGTAATGTAACCCAGAGAAAAGATAACTTGTTCCATATCTCACTGGTTTTGTTACCCTTCCTCTCCCTTTTAGTCTCTCCCATCTAATCTCTGGACTCAGGAATTATTGCTAAATACTTTCTGATAGAGGACATTTCTATATGATTTATTCTTATAATCCATTGTTAATATTTTATCTGTATTCTATGACTTTTGTTTAAGCTGCAAAGGAATTGTTCAGTGAATGAATGTTGGCATTATAGAAGAAAGACAACATTTGAAGATAAAGCAAAACACATTGGTCACTAATATGCAGCAGCCTGCAAAGAGTAGATTTAAACTACATTCATTGCAGCTGCAAAACTGATGGATGTAATGTTCTGTCAATTACTTTCTGATAATTTTAATTGACTTCAAAAGCAAAATGAGGGGCAGGACATAAAGATCTGTTTGGTTAGAAAAGGGTCATTCTAATTTACCATGAAAATAGTGTCATCCCAGACAGGTAAGATGAAGCCATTCAAAGGGAACATTCTCACTTTTCCACAGATGGAGGTGAGTTGGTAATGAGGGTGGAAGACTCACTTTAAATACTGGTATAAACTTTTAATACTCTTGGCCTCTTGGTATCTAAAGTAATTAAAGGCCCATCTTGATGGCTTGTTGTGAAAAGATGAAATTTCCCAAATGAGAAGGGCACTGGAATGTGTTTGAATACAGTGAGTGTTCCATTCCACCAAAATTACAGGCTGTGTAAAGTCCTTCCAGATATGAAATTACTGTTGGGAATTCTAGCTTTAATAAAATACGGATCTGGGTGAATGGCTGTTGGTGAACAATGCAATTTTGTGTTTTGCATAAGAAGGTATTTTCTTGGCTTAGTGGAATTAACTTTCTTTTATGCTCATTAATTGGCCTATTTCCCTGAAATCATCAGTGATTTGTTGAAAGGAACAATCATTTTTATGACACTACAAATTTGCTCTGGATGGGAGTGTTTCTTCTGCCAGAATCTGAGTTCCTTGGAGAAGCTTCCTTTGCTATATCTGCAAAGGATCCCACTTTTATTGCCCTTAAAATTTTTAATCCATGATACAATTGTGAAGAAATTGGTTTTATAAACAAGGATTCTTAAATTAGCCTAGCTCTCAGAAGTTTGAAAACACAGCTCTTCCCAAGCAAACAGTATTTTTCCCTTACTTGGTGCTCTAACATTCAAGTTCCCTTTAGCTGTACAGATGCATCTACCCTTCCTTCAAGAAACATTTTTAAGTAGAGGCAGAAAAAGGCCTTTTTTTTTTTACAGTGTCAGTAGTTCCAGAGGACTTTAGTAAAACCTTAGCTCTCAAAAAATGTATTTTCCAGCTCTGTGAGCAATTTTAAATCAGGCTTCTCAAAATCTGGAAACTGTACTTTCTGGTGGCTTTCAAGTGTTAATTAGAAGATTGTCATATCTAGTCAACCAAATTATTTAAATGCTATTGAAATAAAAGGATGGCAGTACTTGCCAGTGTGTCAGTAATAACATTTCACTTCAGGAAGGAGTTCCTACTCTGTTCAGTGTGTGTATATAGGTACCTGGCAAAGAACAGACCAAAAAGAGGAAGTGTTGAGCTGCGTCCCTATTGGCAATATCCATATTAAAATAATATAAAAGTACTTTCAGTAGTTTTATTGTAGCCTTATTTTGTGGTCCTCAAGCTCATTAGCCAAATAGTGAAGCAAAGTCAACTCCTGCATTTTATGTATCTACACTCTCAAGTGAGCTGTTAATTTAGTCTGGACTTTACAAATATTGCTATTAAGTCATGTACATCAGCAGAGGATGAACATTTTAAATTGTAGCAAAACAGGAAAATTTAGCACACCCTAAGCTGAATGTGTTGAAGTCTAGATCAACTATATTTTGAAGTTACTTTCTAAACCAAGGTATAAAGGGCCTGCCTAATCAGGGAGGTGTATTTTACAGCCAGGCAGGGTTTATGTACCTTACTTCCTGGTTTGGATCCATGTTCATGACTTCCACTTTTTTCTTTATGTTTTTATAGCTGCAGTTGTTATAACCTGTAAAGAAATCCACATAATGCTTCTCTGAGTCTCAGCACTTTTCTGTTAGAATGTGAGTTTATGACACGCTGTGTTCATGCATGGACTGTGTTCATGTTCAGCTGGACTGCTGCTTGGTCTGCAAAGCATAGCAAGTGACTCAGAGAGTCATAGAGGATAAAAAAAGAGAATGCAGATACAGGTGAATTTTTCTGTGTTGACCATGGTTTGTTTATAATTTTTTTAGTGTGAAATTACCATTTACTGTGGTTGAGAGCATGAGGGAACAGAGGGAAGAGTGAAGTTGCAATACCCATTAAATGCCATCTATGTCCAGTAATGGCAAAGTTCTGTGTTCATAATCACTATAACATTGAGTAAAAGTTAAAAGGAGTTTTTCAAGAAAATAGTTAAAATTTTTTTCTGAAGAGACAAGGCCATAAGAAAATAGATTTACGTGTCTGGGATTTATGTGTGTGTGTTTTGCTTTTGTAAATGTGGTGTTACCAATTAAAGCTGTGCTTTTCTATTACTGGAAGGAAAGGATTCAAAGTGTGCTGGCCCTTACTAAGCAGCAGTGGTTCATAGATGAATTTTCACTTATGAAAATGATGTAAATGATCAGCTTTATCTTGATACTCTTGACCTAATCAAAGGGAAGGTGTACTTATGAGGGATGTAATTATTTTGCAACCTAGTTGGGGGGGGGAAGTCGACTTAAACAATTTTTAAAAAATTACAAAATCACAGATAAAATATTTTTCTACGATTCTATACAATCATACTTTATACTAGTTTTCTCAGCATGGCATGTAAGTGAGTCTAAGGTACTGTTCCAGGAAATCAGTGGTATTGTACCTTGTTCTAGACCATTACAATAGCATCTGTTAGATGCTTGGCACTGCTGTCATAGAATGAAATGCTAGTTAAAAAAAATTATTGTACTGAACACTTTAAATGATTGTTTTATTCNGATACAATTGTGAAGAAATTGGTTTTATAAACAAGGATTCTTAAATTAGCCTAGCTCTCAGAAGTTTGAAAACACAGCTCTTCCCAAGCAAACAGTATTTTTCCCTTACTTGGTGCTCTAACATTCAAGTTCCCTTTAGCTGTACAGATGCATCTACCCTTCCTTCAAGAAACATTTTTAAGTAGAGGCAGAAAAAGGCCTTTTTTTTTTTACAGTGTCAGTAGTTCCAGAGGACTTTAGTAAAACCTTAGCTCTCAAAAAATGTATTTTCCAGCTCTGTGAGCAATTTTAAATCAGGCTTCTCAAAATCTGGAAACTGTACTTTCTGGTGGCTTTCAAGTGTTAATTAGAAGATTGTCATATCTAGTCAACCAAATTATTTAAATGCTATTGAAATAAAAGGATGGCAGTACTTGCCAGTGTGTCAGTAATAACATTTCACTTCAGGAAGGAGTTCCTACTCTGTTCAGTGTGTGTATATAGGTACCTGGCAAAGAACAGACCAAAAAGAGGAAGTGTTGAGCTGCGTCCCTATTGGCAATATCCATATTAAAATAATATAAAAGTACTTTCAGTAGTTTTATTGTAGCCTTATTTTGTGGTCCTCAAGCTCATTAGCCAAATAGTGAAGCAAAGTCAACTACTGCATTTTATGTATCTACACTCTCAAGTGAGCTGTTAATTTAGTCTGGACTTTACAAATGTTGCTATTAAGTCATGTACATCAGCAGAGGATGAACATTTTAAATTGTAGCAAAACAGGAAAATTTAGCACACCCTAAGCTGAATGTGTTGAAGTCTAGATCAACTATATTTTGAAGTTACTTTCTAAACCAAGGTATAAAGGGCCTGCCTAATCAGGGAGGTGTATTTTACAGCCAGGCAGGGTTTATGTACCTTACTTCCTGGTTTGGATCCATGTTCATGACTTCCACTTTTTTCTTTATGTTTTTATAGCTGCAGTTGTTATAACCTGTAAAGAAATCCACATAATGCTTCTCTGAGTCTCAGCACTTTTCTGTTAGAATGTGAGTTTATGACACGCTGTGTTCATGCATGGACTGTGTTCATGTTCAGCTGGACTGCTGCTTGGTCTGCAAAGCATAGCAAGTGACTCAGAGAGTCATAGAGGATAAAAAAAGAGAATGCAGATACAGGTGAATTTTTCTGTGTTGACCATGGTTTGTTTATAATTTTTTTAGTGTGAAATTACCATTTACTGTGGTTGAGAGCATGAGGGAACAGAGGGAAGAGTGAAGTTGCAATACCCATTAAATGCCATCTATGTCCAGTAATGGCAAAGTTCTGTGTTCATAATCACTATAACATTGAGTAAAAGTTAAAAGGAGTTTTTCAAGAAAATAGTTAAAATTTTTTTCTGAAGAGACAAGGCCATAAGAAAATAGATTTACGTGTCTGGGATTTATGTGTGTGTGTTTTGCTTTTGTAAATGTGGTGTTACCAATTAAAGCTGTGCTTTTCTATTACTGGAAGGAAAGGATTCAAAGTGTGCTGGCCCTTACTAAGCAGCAGTGGTTCATAGATGAATTTTCACTTATGAAAATGATGTAAATGATCAGCTTTATCTTGATACTCTTGACCTAATCAAAGGGAAGGTGTACTTATGAGGGATGTAATTATTTTGCAACCTAGTTGGGGGGGGGAAGTCGACTTAAACAATTTTTAAAAAATTACAAAATCACAGATAAAATATTTTTCTACGATTCTATACAATCATACTTTATACTAGTTTTCTCAGCATGGCATGTAAGTGAGTCTAAGGTACTGTTCCAGGAAATCAGTGGTATTGTACCTTGTTCTAGACCATTACAATAGCATCTGTTAGATGCTTGGCACTGCTGTCATAGAATGAAATGCTAGTTAAAAAAAATTATTGTACTGAACACTTTAAATGATTGTTTTATTCAGAGTCTGATCTAAGAGATGTTCCAATCATGCTATTAATGTGTAATTAAAACTGTTCCAGATGTAACTATGAACAGTTTTGGAAAGTATCATTGCTTGTTTTCCTGTCTAATGGCAGGTTTTGTAGTCTTCAAAAGAAATTGAAATTTCTACTATGAATAAACTTTGAAACATCTTAAAGGGCTGTTTTGTGTAATCATTTGTTCTGACCAGTTACGAAAGTCATTGTTTGTGCATCACTAACTCTGAACTACCTTCACAGCACACTGAGTGTGCTTTGCCAGCCAGAAAGGGTTTGTAAAAAGCAAGTGTCCTGACATTGCAGCATGTTGAGGAAAGCAAACATGGAGACAAAGGAAAAACTCCTGTTCTGCTGGTGCTTATAGACCTGATCTAACACACAACAAGACCACAGTGCCAGGATATTGTATTTAAAGACCCTGTCAGATTCCAGTCAGCTCTAAAGTACCACTTAATGGGAGGCTGCTAAATAACACTTGCAATGCCTGCATTGCTCTGGACACTGAAAATATGAGCATGTTGGATAATTAATGCACTTTGCAAACATTTGAAACATAATAGTATATGCAGAAGCACTCCATAAACAACAGGCCTATGTTTTAGCAGCTCATACAACTTGGAAAGTTACAGCTGTGATTCTTTTTAACTTTGCAACCTGGAAAAGATGAGAGATTTTCAAAGGTTGCATAGTGTATAAAACATTACANGGTCGTTCTCCCCTCATTTTCTCCGACAGAATTGTGAAGAATGTTGCCAGAGGTTTTGCTAAGTGTACCAGAAGAAAGGCATCAGGTAACATGGAGAGGTTTGGCAATGGATATGGGGCAAGGGTACTGTGATTTCCGTGGTGAAATTCATACCTGGGATCAGAAGTCTCCATAGCTGTGGCCCTTTGTTCACACAAGGCTTTATGCTGCCTGCCTAAAAACCATTTTTTAATTTATTTACAAGTAGACTGGGTCACTTGTAAACCTCCAGAAACTGCAAAGGCAGAAAGGGGGGCTGGTATACCTCAGCTCCTGCTGTCAGCCTTCCTCACCTTCGTATCCTCTGATTTACAGAATCATAGAACAGTATGAGTTGGAGTGGAGTTTGAAAATCATCCGATTCCCATCTCCTGCCGTGGCAGGGACACCTCCCAGCAGGGCAGATGCTCGGGCCGCATCCAGCCTTGCCCTGAGCACCTCCGGGGATGGGGCACCCATAGCTTTTCTGGGCAGCCTGTGCAATGCCTCACCACCCGCACAGTAAAGAATTTCTTCCTAATGTCTCATCTAAACCTATTGTCTCAATTTGAACCCACTCCTCCTTGTTCCGTCACTACGAACGCCTGTAAATAGTCTTGC
Organism: Spizella passerina; assembly: GCA_013401375.1. Lineage (NCBI taxonomy): Eukaryota > Metazoa > Chordata > Aves > Passeriformes > Passerellidae > Spizella > Spizella passerina. The sequence goes on along the minus strand of WBNQ01025287.1, from coordinate 5,125 downwards.
CCCATCTTTCCTGGCAGGTACTGCGGGTACTGGAAGGAGTTATCCCTGACACCGCTGCCCCCGAGCGCTGTGCGGTGTCCCGGGGCTGCCTGGGTGCGCACTGCCCGCTCCTCCTGCTCCTTTTCCTTGCACTGCACCCCAGCACACCCGGCCGTGCCCAGGCGGGGCCGTTCGCGGTGCCGGCACGGGGAGCGGGCCCTGGGCGCGTCCTGCGCCGCCAGAGTCCGCCGTGCCGCGGGGGGGCGCTGTGGCCGGCTCGGCGCAGCGGCCGGAGCGCAGCGCACGAGCCCGCGCAGCCCCGGCCCCGCCGCTGGTCCCGCCCGGAGCCGCCGCCGAGCCCGAACCGCCGCCCCCGCCCGGAGCCCCTCCCGCCGCCCCTCCCGCAGCCCCTCCGCGGCGGAGCGTTCGGCGCCATGCCCAAGAATAAAGGTGAGTCGCCCTTTTCCTCCGCCGAGCCCGCGGCGGCGCGGCCGGGACCGGGCGCGGTCTCGCAGGGCAGGCCCGGGCGCCCCTCACGTGGGCGCCGCCGGAGCCCGGAGCCCGCGGGCGGAGGGGCCCTCCCGGCAGCCCGGCGGGTCCCGGGCCGGTTCCGCCTGCCGGGCGCGCTCCGGAGGCCGCTGAGGCCCGGCCGGGAGCGGGAGGCCCTGCCCGCGGCTCGCTTGTCAGGAGCGGCCCTGCCGAGGAGGCGGCCGGGCCCCTCCGTGCCCTCGCTGGCAGCGCTGCTGCCGCTTCCCTTCTTTCGTGCTCCGAAAGAAACGCAGAAACCGTGAGGGAAAGGGAGCAGCAGATTTTAACAGCGGGGCGAGTATGGGCTGCTCTTATGCTCTTCGTGAAGAGCATTTAATCCTGTTGCCACGTGTGTGCCTTTTAAAAAGGGCTGCTTCATTCGGAGGGTAAGCTTCCTCTTGAGTATTTCAGGGATTTCAGCAGCACAGTAACTGAAGTTATCCATCTGCTCTTGAAGATTACGTGCATCAGGCTATCCCACCGCTATTTTTGAGGTATTTGGTACCAGGGATCACAGAAACTGAAAATGGCCATCTTGTGAAAATCATTTTGAAGGCTGCTGTCACTCCAGAGCAACCAGGACAGCTTAAACAGTGGAGGGTCTAATGTTTAATTACTTTGTTACTACCCAGATAAAAATTTAGACTTAAAAGTAAGCAAAAAATCTAGATCTGGGTGGGATACTTAAAATTGACATATAGAGTACAAGCATAAAAATCTCCATAAGTCTGGCTTTTTTCACTCGTATCTAGAGACAGTAACACCTGCTTTCTCTTCTCCCACTTAATTTAGGCAAAGGAGGTAAAAACAGGCGACGAGGTAAGAATGAGAATGAATCAGAAAAAAGAGAACTGGTCTTCAAAGAAGATGGGCAAGGTGAGTTTTTAACTGTAGTGTGGCAGTGTCATTGTTTTCAGTCACATACTGTAAGTGACAGAATAGAGAGAGGTATTCTTATTGGGGTTGTATTTGAATTCCAAATGACACATTGAATGTAAGAGAAAGACAGTAGGGGAAGGGGAATTTCCAATATCTTCACTGGTTAAGAATGACGTTTTCTTCTTCTTGACCTTAGTGCATGCTCTGTGTAAAACAGCACTTAAACATTTCCTAGAAACCTCTTGATAGCTTTGTGTGAGGGTCTGTGAGCAGCTGGCTTAGTAGAAGTGGTTCAGTTTTGCCAGTAATGGTCCCTGGGATGCATAGTCCCACTTTCTGTTCTGTATGGACTCTGAAATCTCTTGGACCCTTCACTGAGCTCCCCAAACTGATGGCAGAGCAGCTCATCTCACTGTTCTGTCCCCTGATGGTCTGGTTCTGTTGGCTCCTGGGCTGAAGTCTGCCAGTTTTTAAAGCAGGAGCAGCAAGTGGGATTCTGTGTGGTGAAGTAAGGCACAGGAGAGTTCATGGGGGATGACTGGGATTCCCATCTGCCCTGCCTTTGGTGACAGTGAGCTCACCTCCCTTTCAGCTCGCCCTGCCTTGTGTGTCACACTCTGGTGGTTGCTCACATAATGGGAATGCTTTCCTAGTAACCAGTTAATGAGTTGGTTTGTTAGAAATATGGGAAGGGTACTGATTTAAATCACTGTAGAAGTGCCACTGAACAAATTTCTGGTGTTTTGTGTTGGTTGTAAGCAGAAAAAATCTATTTAATGAAACATTGTTCTCAGTTATGAACAGTCTCCTGGTTCATTGGACTGTCCAATTTGTGTGAAGTTCTCCAGTATGTGATTTTTTGCAGCTTGGTAAGGGAGATGAAGTACAAGGTGAAGAGATGAGGGTGGGGTTAGAGAGGTGCTTCACAGACCTCAGCTGAAGTCTGCTGTTTGCCTTGCAGACAGTGTCTGATAAGGGTTCTGTCCTTTCAAGGACAGAGGGTGGTGTCCCAGAGCCTCTCCAAGAGGGATTCAGAGTCTCAGTGGGTGGCTGTACAGGGCATGCAGCTTTCTCCTGCCTCAGTGACAGCACTGAGGTGTTGTCCCTTAAGACAGGTGCTGTGATGTTGTCATGTACTTTCATACTCTGAGTGTGACTCAGTAGCTCTGAGATTTTCTGTAGCAAACATTGGAGAGGGAACGAAAGGGTGGATGCAACCAAGAAGGAGCAGTATTTGAAAATGTTAACTTCAACAGTGATACAAAGGTGTGATACGTTCAGCAGCCTGTGTGGGTGCTTGAAGCTCCTGTCAGCAGTTCATGTTTGATAAAATATTACAGCAGATTTGGGTTACAGTGGGAAAATTATTGTTTGTGTCTTGAAGCTGGGTTTGCTCAGAAGTTTTGCTCTGTGGCACTTTGGGACATGACTTGGTGGACTAACTGCTGGGTTAATAACTGTACTTGTTGATCCTAAAGATATTTTCCAGCCTAAATGATTCTGTGTTTCTGTATGTTACCCTCTCTTTCAGAATATGCCCAGGTGATCAAGATGTTAGGCAATGGAAGACTGGAGGCATTATGTTTTGATGGTGTGAAGAGGTTATGTCACATTAGAGGGAAGCTAAGAAAAAAGGTAATTTTGAAGCATTGCAATAGGGAGCAGTGACATTTTGCATCACATGTAATTGTAAAAATTTACATATGTAGCTTGTTACAAAAACAAATATTTCTACTGCACTTAATATTTTAAACTACTTTTTTGATAGTAAACTGGTCTGTTCTTCTGTTTCCATTGCTGTCACAAGAATAGGCAGTCTTTGGCTCTTGGGTGAAGCTCACAGTTGAAGGGCTGCCATTCCATGTGCATTTTTCAGGGGAAGGGTTTTTTTGCCTGCTTATGAAATTCAAGCTTTTCATAGTCTAGAAAATTGTACATATTATAAAATAATAAAAATCTCCCCAATTGCAGATGGGGAGCTTGGTGACTATTTAAAAAATACACCTCCAATGCCATTGTTTCATTGTCCACTTCATCAGTTCCCAAAATATTTCTGTTAGAAACTAATCTGCAAAGATTTGTACCTTCAGGCATAGCAGTGTAAATCTTTGCATTCTTAACTTTGCCATCTTCAGCTGGTGTTTCCTCTGGCCCTTGTTAGGTGTTACATGTTCCTGTCTCTGCTGGTGTATGTAAGGAGGAGGTCCCTCAGTCTGTTTCCAGTGACAGCAGACATTCACTGTCTTCATTCTGGATTTTTCCAGTTTTTGGACAGAACTGAGTGCATGTGTCTTGGGATCAGTGTAAGCAGTGCTATAGTTGCCTGCAAGAAACTGTTGAAGGTGGTGGAGAATGGGCATAAATAAACACTAAGTGCTGCAGAATTAATTTCTTGCTACAAAAAGCACCACTTATCTATTCCTTATGTTTAAAAGAAAGGAAATTCCAACTGAAATTAGTTCAGTCTCCAAAACAATCAAGCAGATGTGGGATAGAACTCATATAGAACCACCCTGTGCATTTAAAAGCATTTCCTCTCCTGCAGATTCCTGGTTAACATAGTTTCTGGAAACAACTCAGTTAATTTTCTTGTGCTCTTCACTGTTCTTGTCCATCACCCCCTTCATTGGGTTTTTCTTTAATTTTTGCCCTTGAAGAGCTCACTTCATAGGGTTCACAACTGGTGCCTTGATGCATACCTTCTGTTTTCTCAGATGTTAAGGCTTAGTAAGCACCCTGTTGGATAGAAGCTCTGCAGAGAACTTTAATTACCCTGTAATAGCTCCATAACATGTAAAAATAACTATGAGTATTTATGACCTTGGATTTGCTGTTAAAACATTAAATTGGATATTTCTAGCATACTGGTTAGAAAATGAAGGTGGTGGCTGTAGTGAAAGGTTTATGTCTCTCCATAAATCTAAATGTGCAGTTTGGTTCTTGTGTTTTACAACAGAAGTTGAATTTTTGTAACACTTGTTTTCTCCTTCAGGTCTGGATAAATACATCTGATATTATATTGATTGGCTTAAGAGACTACCAGGTAAAAATCCAGTATAATATGCCACTATAAGGAGTATCGTACAAGTATCTTTATTTACTGTTAAATTGCAGTAGGCGTTGTGAGGAAATTCCTGTCTAAATTTGCATTTGTATTTAGTTATGCTAAATCATGATTTTTAGTTTCCTTGTACTACAGGAAGATTGTAATGAGTAGACAAATTCTGGTTTGACTTGTTCTTCTAAATTGCACCCTGAGACTTTGTGAGTGAAGGTACTTACTGTCATCAAGCTTGACCTGGTTTTTTTTCCCAGATGTAGCTGTTTGGTGCTTGCATCCTATGGTACAAAAGGAGATGGAGTCAAGTACCAAACATTTTATTGTGATAATTAGAATTGTTGGTAATCAGAATTTTGATGTTTAGGCTTTTCCCTAAAGAGGGAAATTAATCAGTAATTAATTTGTAATAAAATTTCCAAAAATGGAGTGGCGTAACTTTACATAGTACAAACAGTAATGGGAAACAGTTGTCAGGTTTTCATTAGGTGAATGCCTTTCGTGAATGTTTGTGTTGTCAGCAGTTGTTGAAGATAGGTTCTGCTTCTGAAATGTGCATTAGGTTTATAAAGCATTTAAGATACTGTCACTTACTGTATATAATAAAGTACTTAAAACTAGGAATTTTTTGGGTTTGACTTCGCCAAGGGAAGTATAAGTTGAATATTAGGAAGAAGTTTT
>WBNQ01025218.1:0-13983 GCA_013401375.1 Spizella passerina | reverse complement strand
TTCCACTTTACTCATTTGCTGCTGAAAGAGATTTTTTAAATATTTACAAGGTAATTAGTAAGAAATAATTCTGTGTATTGCCTGCAAAAGAAAATATTGCTAGCTGTTAGTTTGCTGAGGAAGTGTGATTACACACATTTTTTAAATTCCTTGATGGTTTCTCACCCTTTTTGCTGCATTAGCAATATGTTGATGTGATGAAATATAGAGCAGTGAACTAAAAAACTCTGCCAAACACCAGCTTTGCCTCTGGCCAGAGTATTCTGTACACCTGCAGCCCTGAAAGCACTGGAAAGGTTTCTAATTTCATGTTTTGAGAAGAAAAATAAAATGCTCTCAAGGAGTTAGAAGACCTTGCATTTTGGCCAACTGCACTTACATTTTTGGCACTATATCCTACAAGTGAAAAGAGACAACTGGGACATTTTCTCGCAGTATCCAAGCTCAGGATGAATCAGTAACATACCAGTGTCTTCTGCTCTTCCCAAAATCTCTTGAGATGTTCTAAGAATTGACTTTTTAGCTAATTATTGCATGAAGGATTGCATCACTGTACAAATTTATCTAAAAATACCTTCTCAGAACTCTCCAAAGCAATCTTGGCCAGGGTGATTATGCACATTATGTAATCACTCAGCCAAGCCCACATGGTAATTTTGTTTAATACTGTATTACTGAAAGGTTTTTTTAAAGCCTACTACAAAGTTCTACAGCTCTCAAAATACAGCATTTGTTGTAGGAATCAAAGCAATTCCAGTGGTTTTGTTTTGCTAGGAGTATATTACTTTGCTTCCCAATTATTTAAGCAGTAAACAATAAATACTTGACTGACAGATTGCTGCTGCTAAATTGTATTTAAATTATTACAATTAAATGCTTGTTTCTTGTGAGAAAATGTGTTTGCAACACAGAGGTCATAATTATTACAACTAATTTTACAGCTGAATACACTGTGATACAAATAATTTTTCTAGGTTATCTAGGTTTTGACATAAAAACAATTCTCTTCTTCCAGCTTAAAAATAACAGAGCTTTTACTCAGACTCACACAGTCACAAGCCATAAAAAGATGGCTCAACTCATTCATATAAATAACACTTAAATGTTTAAAATATGATATGCCTATCTGTAGCTTTATTAAAATAAATCATAAATATTCCCATTTCCTGACAAAAGCAGAATATTTCATTTCTCTAAGATGCCTCTTTTTATTTTGCAGTGTAAAAAATTGTGACAAATTATTTTAAAATCAATGTCTTAATAGGGGTTTACAACACATTCGACATTCACAAAGGCCTGAAAATGTGGATATATATGAGAAGAACACAGATTTGATTTTTTTTATCATGGACCAGCATGTTATTTTGCCTCTTAAAGCAAAAATTCCTCTTACAATATAGAACAAGGATGAATATGGGGCTTTATGTTAATGTTTAGCATTATCTAGTGGTTCATCTTTTAATATTTGTAAATATTTCTCCTCTGATGATCACATTAGGCTGGAGAAGTTGGGCTTTTTGAAGTTCTCTCTTTCAGCAGTGTAACAGCTGTGGAAATGGAGGATGGGACAAATAAGAGCACAAGAAAACAAGCAATGCTGCAGCTGAACATTCACTGAGGTTCTTGAGAATCAGGAACAGCTCGAGAGGGAGCATCTCTCAAGGAAAGAGAGGAACTGAACCACACAAGGGAATCTGCCCCTGCCCAGCCCAGTCAGAGCAGCCTTTGTGCTGGATGCACATGAGAAACCTCTGGGGTAGACAGTGGTTCTCCCCAGAGGGATTAAAGAAGTATGAGTGAAGTCTACAAGCTCTATTATCAGATAACTCTTAAGTGTAATAAAGGGGTGACCTAGTTAAACCACATTCCTGTTCCTGGTGACTCTTTTTTTGTGGTGTCTGAGATAACAGGGAGATTATTTTGGCATCAATTTAATCTAGTTAAATAGCTTTACTGAAGATCTTTATCGCTATAAATAATGGAGGTATTTGAAGTATTTGGTTACAAGTCTAACTGAAGTTCTCCAACACAATGCTTCTCTAGCAATCCTCTTCCTTCTCTCTGTCTGAAGAAACCTATCTATGTTTTGAACACTTTCCAGCAATGGCTTAAAAGTACAACATCAAAACAAAACAAGCACAACAACAAAACAGTTGCTCAGTTCTCTGATAAACATTTTCTAAATATCCATGATATTTAAAGGTATCATGGAACATGGCAAAGGAGTGCATTCATTTACTCTTCAGTAACCTAAGATGAAGGTAAAAAAGGGAGATATCTAAAAAAGAAAATAAGTACCCTCTCTTTTCCAAAGTAAGCCAAAACTCCCTAAAATTATTTGGAACTCAACATCATCTGCTTTGGTGCAGCACAGTGGGATGAAGTGATGAAAAGCACGAAGCAGATCTGCCTGATTATCATATAGATTTTGATGAAATGTATCCTGGGCAGCTGACTGACCTGCTGACAATTGCATCATGGCCAGAACATATGTGATAATATCTGTTTCAAGAGGGTTTTTAATTAAGGTTTTTTTATTTAAACTTCAAATTACTTATAGTATTGAAGACACTGTGATTTTTACCCATTTGAGAATTTATTTCAAGGATAATCACAATTCTTAGATACTGTCTCAGAAAGCCTGAAGCCTTCTGAAAACACAATTATTTTACAACAGATAAGCAACTGACCAAGAGTAGGTTAAAAAGAGTCAAGAGAATGGACAGATCTTGCTTTATGCAAAGAGCATCTGCTGTCCTCTTTCATAGAATTAAGAAGGTTGGGAACTATATGAAGAGGGAAAACAAAATGTATTGGCTGCATATAATGTGAGCCAAGTAAATGTGCAGCTAATTCATAACAACTCCAGAGAAGCAATAAACACTTAAATGGAACACATCCTACCTTGTGCAACTGCTGACATGGGTCAGACCTGGCTTGAACACTTCCAAAAGGACATCAGCATAAAACAGTACAAATGAAAATAGTGCCAGTTTTCTGTTGCCATGAAAGTATGAAAAGTGAAGTCTCCCCACCTGCTGTTTTAACTGATGTACTAATCTGTCCTTCTCTCGTTTAAGAGCCATTACTTCATCTTGAGTCTTCTTTTTCTTTGAAGCAGACAGCTCAAGCAAGGCAATATTTGCATCTTTTTCACTAATTGCAGCAAGCAAAGCTTCCTGTCTGATAAAATAAATAAAATTAAAATTGTTAAATTCTCATTTAAAACAGATATATACTGCTATACCACACTATGTGAGATGTTTCTTTCAATCACTAGGAGAATAATCACCTACCTTCTGAAGACTTTAAATAGCAAACACTGTCAGGTCTAACCAAATCATGAAATAAACAAATTAACCAAAATTTTCTCTTTATACACTTTTCATTATTTGCTTCATCAACCATTTATCTCAGTCTATTTTACTATAATATGATATCTAATAGTTCTGTGAAATGTCTTGCTTTTAAAAATCTTTGATTTTTTTTTTTGTAATTCACTTCCATGAATTATAGAATACCTTACACAAATCTCTTTTGACTTATGCAGATCNATTTAAACTTCAAATTACTTATAGTATTGAAGACACTGTGATTTTTACCCATTTGAGAATTTATTTCAAGGATAATCACAATTCTTAGATACTGTCTCAGAAAGCCTGAAGCCTTCTGAAAACACAATTATTTTACAACAGATAAGCAACTGACCAAGAGTAGGTTAAAAAGAGTCAAGAGAATGGACAGATCTTGCTTTATGCAAAGAGCATCTGCTGTCCTCTTTCATAGAATTAAGAAGGTTGGGAACTATATGAAGAGGGAAAACAAAATGTATTGGCTGCATATAATGTGAGCCAAGTAAATGTGCAGCTAATTCATAACAACTCCAGAGAAGCAATAAACACTTAAATGGAACACATCCTACCTTGTGCAACTGCTGACACGGGTCAGACCTGGCTTGAACACTTCCAAAAGGACATCAGCATAAAACAGTACAAATGGAAATAGTGCCAGTTTTCTGTTGCCATGAAAGTATGAAAAGTGAAGTCTCCCCACCTGCTGTTTTAACTGATGTACTAATCTGTCCTTCTCTCGTTTAAGAGCCATTACTTCATCTTGAGTCTTCTTTTTCTTTGAAGCAGACAGCTCAAGCAAGGCAATATTTGCATCTTTTTCACTAATTGCAGCAAGCAAAGCTTCCTGTCTGATAAAATAAATAAAATTAAAATTGTTAAATTCTCATTTAAAACAGATATATACTGCTATACCACACTATGTGAGATGTTTCTTTCAATCACTAGGAGAATAATCACCTACCTTCTGAAGACTTTAAATAGCAAACACTGTCAGGTCTAACCAAATCATGAAATAAACAAATTAACCAAAATTTTCTCTTTATACACTTNTTTAAAAACTTTGATTTTTTTTTTTTTTGTAATTCACTTCCATGAATTATAGAATACCTTACACAAATCTCTTTTGACTTATGCAGATCATAGAGATTGAATAAAAGAAAGCAAAGTGATAGAGATAAAACCAATTTTTATATTATCCTGTTAACTTGGTACTCTAGGGTTCTCAGTGCAGGAATCTCTGGATGTCTTCCTCATATTACTTATATGTTTTCCTATGGATTTATTATTATTTGCTGTGTCAACACAAAAATACATTTCTAAATGTAAAATTCTAGGGTTTTGATCTGATTGTTCATGAGAAATAATTTCCTTTGTAATCTTGACCTCTCAATTTTAGGGAGCAAACAGAATCTTGCAGCACTCAAATATGGGATGACACAGACGCTCACAGGGGTACATCACAAAGTTTGTGAGGAGGTAAGACAAAGGCAATTTTTAACATGCAGTTAAAAGCACAGATCTTGCAGTGTCTTCTACCCTAAAAAGCTCATGCTCTGGCAAGGCCATAATCTGTCCTTTAATTTCATAAATAAAAGAAATATATTCACCTTCTGCAATGTACTCGGTGACAGACTATGACTTATCAGCCAAGAAAGAGCACATAATACCTAATAGCTTTTAGAAAAGAATATGTTATGGCCTGTGCCTTTTCCCAGAACTATATAAGATCAATCATTAAAAAATAAACAGGGATAAATGAATCATAAATTAACCTTAGGCTCCAACTGCTAATAAATGTAAGAATACTGCTCGTGAACTTCATACAGTCAAGGTGAGCTAAAACTTTGGAATTCTCACAGTCCTTTGCTTGCCAGCAAAAATGTCAAGAAAGTTATTTCACTTTTATTTCAAAGTTCCTAATGTATTAATATAAATATTTATAGGACAATATTTCTGATGGAGTCAAAGAAAAACAACCCATTTATTTTAGGTGAAGTTATGCGACATGGATCAATTTTAGATAAACAGTTGCATTTTATTCATACACTTTAATAGTCTCATTTATTATTCTGTCTTGTTCATTCAAATCTCAGTTAAATGATGTTTAAAAGAGAATTCTGTAGGACTCCAACAGTCATATTTTAAATTATACTTATGAATTATTTTAAATAATCAATATTACACAAAAAATATATATCAGAGGGGCTGCATATCCATAATGCTAATTTGAAATGAAATATAGGTACATTGCTTTTCTATAAACTTCATAATAATGCATAAAAATTGCTGTGTAGTAATTTGTAAAAGATTCTCAGTTTGTTTACATGTTGTGCTCAAGTACCTATTCCAAAACATTTTCATTAAAATATTAGATTTGTAATGCATCAAAATAGAAAGAAAAGTTGATTTGCTACTCTATTCATTTTCTCTGAACTTGCAGAAAGCGAGCAATTTATCATAAAATCATGGAATGGTTTGGGAAGACCTTAAAGCCCACCCAGTGCCCCCCCTGCCATGGCAGGGACATCTTCCACTGTCACAGGGTACCCCACACCCCAAAGTCCAGCCTGGCCTTGGACAGTGCCTTGGGCAGCCACAGACACTTCCCTGGGCACCCTGTGCCAAGGCCTCACCTGCCCCACAGATGTCAGGCATGATAACACAAGTTCCCTGGCAGAAATAAAGGTATCCTGTGATTTTAAAGCCAAAGAAAAGGAAACAGCATATTGCATATAGGCATAGAATATGTTCCTCCAAATTAAATAAGGTTCACTCTTCTGCATTTTTCTGAGAGCAAGCTGACATAAAATTACAGAGAAAAGTTAGTTAGAAGTGTAACAATGTTCCAGTTATAATATCTCAAGTTAAACATTAATATTACCATCACAAACCTACCTATTTTTATTGTGAATGTGTTAGAGAAACCTACATCTCAGAATTTCCAAGGTTTTAGAATTCTTCAACTTGTGTTCTTAAGTTATTGTTGGTTAACTCCATGCCAGCCAGCTCCAATATAATGTCTGCTCTCTAACAGCAAATTCCACAGTAAAAACTTGTCACCCATGAGGTTTTTAACGATACATAGTTATTTAACACATATTACAGCTGTAAAAAGCCAAAAATTGAATAAAAGGATTAAATTAAAGGTTGAAAAGGACATGAAGCTATACTGAAATTTTACTTCTCTGAAGTTTAGATCATGTCACTGCCTCTAAATTGGCAGTAAAAACACAAACCTGACTAGTGAGGAAGAAGAGTCGGAACTACTGAATTATTTGGTATCATTTTAACATCTGATACCAGGATTCAGTCACATCCATATTTTTTGTACTGCCAGCCAAAATGATCACACATTCTCGTGACCTTAACTGCTCAGCTGTGCAACATTCTCCACTCCACTTTGAAGTAACAGATGAGGTGAAACCTTTCATGGGATAGGACAGCCAGTCAACATGCTTTGAAAAATCTGCACTCTGGATTCTGCAGCCCCAAACCCACAAAATTTTGCAGACCCTAGCATGTATTTTCTCAGCTGATGAGGATTTTCCTATCTTGGGGAAATGCTTGGGAAAATATGTAACCAAACACTTTATTCCAGGAAATAACGACTCATATCAAGCACTTCCAGGAAATGATGGTTCATAGTCATGTGAAATAGCTGCTGTCAAATGACACCACAAGTGGTCCTCTGAGACACTCCATGATTTGAATCAAACCCACAGAACATACATGCTTAAACTTCCTCCCCTAAAATTATTGCCAACGTATTTTTTAAATCTTTGTAGTTAATTTAAGTGGAGCAGGGAAAAGATGAGTGCACGACACGAGGGTGGGGATTTCTGGGGAAGTGCTTCCCCAGCCACATGGAATGATGAACACAGCAAAAGCAAACTCACACTGCCAGCACTCTTGCAGCTACTGAAATCATTATTATTACACCCAAATATGTGCCAGCCTCTGTTGAGAAGCTGCAAAGCCTCAGCTATCAGAGACAAGGTGCTTCAGCTCAGGCTGGGTGCCACACAAAGTGCTGATGGCTCCCAGACTGGGGCTGGCTCACACAGCCTGCCCAGGGTGGGCACAGCGCCTGTCTGCACTGACACCTTCCTGCATGTGGCAGCAGATTATCCATGTTTATTATCATGGAAAATCTCAACAGCAATAGCCTCAAATATAAGTGGCATTTAACCAGGCAGCCGGGTTAACAAGAGGTTGGCACAGCTGGTCTATTCTACCAAATGACAGGTCAATTGCTTTAATTCTTGTTAATTAACTAGTTCTCTTCAGAGGGAAGACAGAGAAGCTCAAAGATTTTACTATTATTTTTCAGAGTACAAAATAAAGATGCAGGTTGTGATAAGAGCACCTGAGGCAACCATGTCCCAGGATCCAGCCCCCACTAAGTCCCTGGAAAACAGAGGTGGAAAAAGACTTTGCCCACACTTGTGAGGCACTGAAAGTGAAGAGATCCAGGCATTTATGAAGCTGCCTCTCAGGACAGATCAGGATCTCTATGTTATTATATCCTATTATTACATACTGCACACTAGTTTACCCTCTCTGTGAAAGTTGTTATGCTAGCCCTTCATCATACTTCAAGTTTGCTATGGAAGAACAAAACCTCATGGACAGCAGCAATTTATTTTAGCTATTCAGTGACCTTGTTAAAAATTTAACTTCACTGTTTTTGCAACAAACATTTGAAGTGAGATTATCTGGCCACTAGGATCAGGGTTAAAATGCCAGAAAAGTGGATGACAATAAAGATTTTCTCACCTACAAACACAATGTAACTTCATTCAAAAATATAAACTGGTGGCAAGGTTTTTACCTAAATCTCTCAGGTAAGTCATACACTTCTACTTTACTGCTAGAAAATGAAACTCATAATGAGTTTTAGTGCTAGAATTTTTGAAAATCAGGATCTGATTTGGCACCAAGAACAACATACAGTCTGATACACTCTCAGCTAACGTGCCTAGGAGTGTAAGCATAATTTATAATTCCTAATTATCTACTGTGTCAGGAAAAAAAATTACTATCCAAATACAGTTCTACAGAGATGTTATCACTATTTGCAGCCAAAATGTCTCCTTATTGTTTAATAAATTATAGCAATAAAATACATTTTAAAATAATTTATTAGAGTAGCGGATTAAATGACATTCTTTAACAGTAATATTTATAAAGAGTAATCCCTTTTGTTATTAGTAGTTTTTCCTCTCTTTTTTTGGCAAACTAATCTGTTATACAAATAACAGGGTAGTATTTTTAACACCAAAAAAAAAAGTCTAACTTTTCACAGTAAAAGTAAGTAAACCCTCAAATTAAAAAATATCTATTAAATCTAACAGCAAATGCTCCACATTGGTAATTATTCTGTCCATGCTTCTTTCACCTGCATAAATTAATTCCTAGGATTCCCAACTTATATCTTCCACTACAATATGCTGATTATTGCAAGGAGAGGACTGAAAACTTTTCCCTGGAAAAGCAAAACGTATGAAATTAAATTTCTCCTCCCCTGGCAAAGACTGACTGCAACAACCCACAGCAGCCTCAGGCCAAGTCTCCTTAACACAGAGCCAGTGAATGCAACAGTCTCTCAATAAGCACACTCCCAGCTGGGGGGTCTGGGCTGACAGCTCAAGCGCTTCCACTAAGAAGATTTCCAAGGAAATCTGCACAAAAATCTGATTATACTTAATGCCACTTCATATACAATACAAACAGAACACATGAAAGAAACACGACCACTCTTGATGACCAGGAATTTACACAAATTGTGTTCTATCCAAAATTCCAGTTTGTATAATCTTTCCATTAACTAATGAATGATGGAGTAGAAAATCTATTTGTTACATTTCAATGAGGCTTCAGAATGGGGGGATTTTCATGTGCCATGATGACAGGAATAAAATTGGTCTTTACAAACCAAAGATGCTGTCTAGAAGAGTAAGGAGAAACTCCATGTTGGTGATCTGTCGTGAATAAGGCAAGTATCATATTAAGAAGTAAAAACAAAAATAGATTGCAAGGCAAAAGTGACTCTTTTCATCTACAGAAAAGCTCTTAGCTGAAATACTGAATCCAGTACTCCCTGAAAAATGTGGGAAAAGGCAGAGAAATGACTGATGAGAAAACACCAGGAAAAACTACAATAAATAGTCTTTGAGTGACAATATGGTAATGAGAACCTAAAAGGCTATGTCAAATTGAAATAGAACTACTTTTTTCTATATTCATGGCACACAGAACAAGAAGCAATGTCCATAAATTGCAGAAGAAAGCAGCAAATTTCTTCCTCCTAATATCTAGCCAAGGTGTAATGATAATGGTCATTCCTCAGTGATAGTCAAATACAAAGAGTCCTTTCCTTGGAGTAATGATCAATTATTAGTCTGAAAATAGAGATAGCTTTTAAACAAACAAAATATAAAATAATATAAATCTTTTAGTAAAGTCGCTGGAAGTAGTGTCAAAGAAAAATCTGAATTTAAAAAAATTACCTTACTTAGGATTACAGAAAGCAGGTGATAGCAAAGTAACTCAATTATTAATGTTACCTAACACCTGAAAAATGCAATCTTGGGGCTCTCTAGCAATACACATGCAGAGTTTGCATTTGGGAAAGCATCTGTCCTGGAGTGAAAAAATTACTTAATATGAAAAGGAAGTCTTAGCATACTGGAAGGGAAGATAAGATAATGCAAGAAGAAATAAATCCATGAAAGTCTCTGTTGAATGCCAAACTGAAAAAGTATATTGTATACAGTATTCTATCAAACTTCAGCCTAAACAAATGTCAAATGGAATAATTTTTTTAACAAATATGGGCAACAACTGAGAAAAAAGGGTTGCTCACTAGCATATATTTAGTCAAGATTAACTAAGGATAAAAAAATGTACTAAGAACAGATTTAATAACCCTAAACTGTCATTCAGCTAGTAGGAGGTATTCAAGATACAGCTAATAAAACACAAAAAAATGGTTCTAACCACCCACAAAAAAATCTCAGTAGTATAAAACACTGAAGGATGACCACTAAGATAAATGCTTTCTTTTGAGAGCTGCCTTGCAGTTAACCTTCTTAAAGAGTCTCCCAGAAAGCTCTAATCATAATACATTGCATTGCCACTTATCACAGTCAATTTAGAAGTGAGCTCTGTAAACACTCCTGCCTTACTCCCCACCTCTGTTAGTCTAAGAATAATTTTTTGAGCTTTAATAAAAGAACCCCTGACAACTTTTTGGGAGGTGGGGTGAGTTCTTAGAAACAGTCCAATTGTAACCTAGAAGAATTCCAAGATTAAGATTTATAGAAACGAGACCTTCTAATGAGAACTTTTACTGCCTTTACTACTTAAGCCGTTCTGCACAAAATACAGAAATGCAATTTAAAAAGCCACTATTAAAGCTAAATCAAGTCAGAAATGTTTGAACTAATGATATACAGTACAATACTCAGCCAGCTTCTTACATGCTAATCATACTGAAGGACAAAAAAAAAACAGTTCAATCAACTTTTTCACTTTAATTATTGTTTTCTTTCCCTTGTGACCCCCGGTATTCAACCTTAAGTTCAGTAGGAGGTGACTAGAGATAGACGGTGATGAGAGATCCTGTTTGAAACAGCTTCTCTCTGTCACTCCCAAAGCAAATAAATGGTTTGTTAAAACATGCTGTTAATCCATTATGGATGTGCATGCATCTTAGAAAATAAACTCCAGAATATTATTGGCATTTTAAAGCTTTTTCTGACAGAAAATTTATCACTCCAGTTGCTTGACAAAAGAACATTTATCGATTACTCCTTTTAAATGAACAATTATCTTGCACTGTATTCAAAGAACAAACCCCTCTGAAATACTTTCAGAAGACAAAGAGAGCATGAAATTGCATTTTGGGTTGTCCTGGCTCCCTTAACAGCAAACACAGACAACTATTGATGCTCCACAGCCCAAACACACCAAGAAAGGGCTGCTCCATTAAGTGTGGGACAGAAAAAGGGGGGCCTGCTCTTACACACCCATTCCACACTCCAACCCACCCAAACACTTTTCCTCACATGATCCAAGTATCAAATCTTGAATTTTCCATATGATTAAGTCTTCTGCTGGAAGCAGGTGTGAGGATTCAGTATCAGTGCGTAAGCACTGTGAGAGATGGACAACAAACAGCCTCCATTTTACACCTGTATTCAATTTATATTAGATGTAGATTAAGCTAAAATCAGGAAGAAAAGGGAAGATTCATCTATTCCTAATATGAAATTTCAGAGTAAAAGGAAAGAAGCAAAAGAGAGGACCTGTTTCTGAATAACCTCAAGGAGTTTCTTGATCCATCAGCTTCCTGATCCATCTGTCCTTCTCCATTCTACCTCCCCAGAGCCACAGCTCATTACTCCCATAATCNAGAGGAAAAAAATAATTCACAGTCCTGCAAACATGACAGAAGAAATTAGAAGACAATTATTCCTGAGTTCTGCAGCTTTTTACTGGAACTGACTCCTGTTGCTCATTTGGCTTTGTTTGGTTCTCCACAGGAATGACACCAACACTTGGATGAAATCCCTCTGCCTGCTCTGTGCCCCAGCCCAAAGCGGTGCAGAAATGGGGACTGCAGGCAAGAGCAATGGGATCTGAGCACATGGGATTGTGTTACAGCACAACATGGCACTGCACAGGGTCCACCTAAGTTAAACAGGAAAACAAAGCTACAGGTAATCCGTCATTGTCAGCCCCCTCATCCTTCAACAGCGCTTTTTTTGTTTATAGAAGACAAAGATAAAAGTGCTTTGGAGGAGGAATGGTTTGATCTTTTGAATATAGTTCTTGGTAATGTTTTTGAACTGCCAAATAAAGGTTTAAGCAGGGAAAAGACGTTACTATTAAGAGCTATTATGGTTTTAATGAATTTGCAGAGAATTCAAAATATTTGAGTCAAAGACATATAAAACTGAGATGCAGAAATGTGATATTAAAAAAAAACACAACCTTTGTTTTTCAACTTTTGTTAATTGTAATCTCTCCTTAATATTGAGTTGAAAACACATTCCAAATAACAATTTGTTACAAAGTAGATGGTCATATTAAAGAATCAGTGGGGCTTTTTTCACCTTTTAATAAATGCTGATCAAGAAAATTATCCATACAAACAAAAAATACACAAAACTCAATTTCCTTCTTTTCCACTGGAAATTAAACAAAAATATTAATTTGGTTTTAAAAGAAGTCTTCCTTCTTAAGTCTTCCTTCTAATTTTCACAATTCTACAAAGAACTGCCCTTTGAATAACAAACATAAAACTCTCAAAACCCAATGTAGATCTCATTGAACTTGAAAATATGTCACAAACTGGCTCCATTTTGAAACAAAATGTAGAAATCAGTATGAATATATTAGAACTCATGCCTTGAGCTTTACAGTGCATTAGAAGGCAAATTTGATAAATAAAACTGCCTGGGCCCCTAGAGAATTACCTGAATGCACTCTCTTGACTCTGAGAAGTCAGAAACATCATTACCTTTACTAACATGATGACATTCATCACTTATTTCTACAAGTATGTGTTAAAAGTTACAAAGCTTAATTTGATTGATACAGGGAATTCTACCAATTATTACAACGCACCTTTTTTATTTTGTAAAATTATGTTTCTGCTAAACTTGTCTGGTTGATAAGGTATTGGTAGGCACAGAAGAAACTTTGACATATCATTTCTGACAATTTAATTATATCTGAAACTACTGGAACAAGCCACAGAAAACAAGTATTTACACCAATAATTCTTGGAGCTAATATTAAAAAAAAAGTAAACTGGATAAAGAAGAAAAGTTATTTTTATTTCTTCTCTAACTAGCAGGCCACAATTTCTTTAGGCAGAATGTCTAAAGACCTAATTGCCTAAAAATGTTGTATCAGAGAATATTTATTCAAACCCTGCCCCATTAACTTTATCTCAGTGGAAAAAAAACTCAAATTTAATTTTTAATAAAACACTGCACACTCAAAATACAGCATATGAAATTAATAACTATAAAATAGAAAAGTATTAGTAAAGACAATGAAAGCCTGGAGTAGGAACAAGATATTTTATTTATAAGGAGAGAGGAAATTAGGCAGCAGCACACAAATATTTCTCTAATTAGTATCTTAAAAGATTGAGAATGAAAGAGATAGGATACCACACGATGTTATTTAATTATATGTATATTATATATAAACTTCCCTGCTAATGGAGCTGTTCACAAGCATTGCCAGAAGCATGAAGACCTCACATGATTCAACTCTGCATAAAGAAGTTTCCTCATTGATCTTCTTTGGTGGGTTAACTGCTTGAAAATCTGTTTCTGACTAAGGAAACATTTTAGAAAATGCATATGGAGAGTCTTGTAGCCCTAAAATAACCCACCCTGGCTCACAGTGAAGACACTTGGTGCTTTCTCAAGGCAGGCTAAAGAGGTATAAACCATGTCTGATCAGATTTAGAGCCACAGGATGGATGTTGGAATGGCATTAAGGAGTCAGCACAGTAGAAATAACAGAATGAAATAACAGAACTGAGATATCTTAATGTAGTTCCATAATGAATTGTAGAATGTTTAGTCTTCATAAACAACTTCTTACA
>WBNQ01025152.1:14404-25650 GCA_013401375.1 Spizella passerina | reverse complement strand
TATTTGTTTGGGGTTTTTTTTCAGTTAACCTAATTTTGTGAAATTAAAAAATTCCAAAGTCAAATAACTAGTTGAAAAATTGCAATTTCTCTTCCTCTTCACCTTTTTTTTTTCAATAACTTCAGGCTCTACTAATGATAGATTATATTATGCTTGCCCTTTTCCATTCTAGAACTAGTTTGGAATAGCCAAAAAAACATTTTGTTTGCATACCTCATTCTTAATTCCTCCTTGTGGTACATCTCAGTCATGGAGTGACACTGTGATGAAGTTAAACAGTGAAAGAGGATATTTTCTGTGCAGTGCTTAAACTGCACAGATACCTGAGATAAACCTGAGATAAGGCTGGGGTTTTTTTGTGGGGTGGGGTTTTTTTTTTTTTTGTCCCTTAGCTGCAGTGCTAGAGAATTTGGGAAGTCACCTGTCTCCTATCCCTCATTTTGCTTATGTCATGAATTGAAATAATGAACCCTGGACAACTCTTTTTCCTTCCCTTTCTGGCTCAACATTTAGTCACAGTCTTTCCCAAAAGACCATCCTGTAGTCAACTCTTGTGCTTTCTTGGCTGCTCAGAAAGGTCAGAAAAATTTTCCTGAATGTCTTCTTCTGGACTTGGAGGCTTATCACAAATGTTTGAGAACTGGCTGTTAATTTGCTGGGTGTGGGATTAATAACCTTATTTTGGAACTCTGGAGGTATTGCTCTGCCCTAGGTGGAGCAGGGCCCTTTCTAACTCCCAGTAAGACAGAGCATTAGCTAGAATAAGGTAGAAGGTAGGAAGAAAAATACAGATGGCAGGCCTATCTTAGTGTTCTTTCAAAGGATGGGAACTTTACTGGGCAGACACCAGCTGGACAGCCATGCTGTGCTGTGCAGGATGACCAGCTGTGGAGAGGTTCACCCTTCCTGTATATGGTGTCTCCTTACATCTACTGCAGCAAAACTCTCCAAGTTCTCTTGACAGAGTTTGTTATCCTTTTCCTAATGCCTGTCAGAGCATATCTAGCATATCTAGAGTCCTGGAACAGGATATTCCCTCACATTCCCTTACACTGTTGTGTGTATATGGCTGTGCTGTGGTGTGGTCACTCTTGCTGGAGTGCAGGTTTCTCAAGCCTTGTGTAGAAAGCTCCATATGGCAGATGGGGTTTGCTCAAGATCTTTAACTTCCTGAGCACACTGTCTTCTGCAAAACTCCTGGTACAGGTACTTGTTTCTATCCTGAAGAGTTGTTTTCTTCAAGTTAATTTAAATGGATCCAGGGGAAATCCTCTAACTATTCTAAATGCTTTAAAAAAAATTTAATCAATTGCTTCTCTGTTACTGTATTCCTATAAAGATCATTAACTTTGTCACTGCAATGTAGTAATAAAACTGTAATAATTCTGCAATCTGAGAACGGAGGCCTTCACAAATTTAGAAAAATAATTATGTTAAGCTTTTCAGTCATTGTATAGGCTGATGATCAAAATTTATTTCCTTAAAAATTTTAATAGAAATTCTCCATCTCGGAGGGAAATAATTCTCCATTTTTATTTGCCAGTATGAATGCAACAAGAATTCTGATTTCTCCTTACCAAATAAAGAAATGATTGGTTAAAATACACAAAAAATTAAAACTCAAGATATTTTTAAGTTATCACATCTTTTTGTGGTGTCTTTGTGGGAATGAAGAGATATACAAGTTAAATAAAATTTGAGCATTTTTCTGTGCAGTTACTTCCACTGATGGGATCAAAATGGGTGCGTGTTGACTTTTCTGCTTTCTTTCCCCTATCTCTTTCAATTGTATTTTTCAATGGATGCTTTTGACAATTCCAGTGTTCTCTTTGTGGTACTTCAAGATAGAGAAGGGATGATCCATTAAGATCATTTCAGCCCTTGAACAAACATAGTTTTCTGGTTGTGGAAGTAGGGTTAATTAAAAAACTACATCTTTCTGTAGGGTGATAAAGTGCACAATTGTTTACAAGGACTTGTGGGACAGGTGGACTTCAAAGTAACATTTTATTCAGAGAAGGAAAATCTGCCTATATGGATAGATCCTGTCAGAATGTAGGGCTTTCTTGGCTTAAAGTCAGCTGGATATGGAATGGATATGTCCCTTTTGTGGGATGCAAAACTGAGGGGGCAAAGCCTCTTCCTCCCTCAAGGGTGGGGAAAGTGAAGGCCTTTATTTTTCCTGAATTTTGAAAGCATTATTTAATTATATTAAATGATTTGAACATTTAAAATATTTTGAGCAGCATTCTTTTTATCTTCTTTTTCATTCCCAGTTGCCTGCTCCATATATCTGCCCAGCTAGGCTAGTAAATTTGATAAGGTATTTTAGCAGTCAACAGTGAATTATTTACTTTCAGTTTGATCTAAGACCATAGCTGTAGAATGTAATCACAGCTTCACACTCTGGTGCATAGTGTCATATTTCCTTATAGGTTTTGATACATCATTGACTTAGTTTCATATCTCATTTCTAGGGTTTATAAACTAATTGTCTATTTCTTGGGGTGAAGCAGATCATAATTTAAAAACCTTCTTCTGAAATAAACTGTAGTGTGATACTTTGTGTCTTGATGCAGTTATGATGATAGACCTACACTCTGCTAATTTACAAAATTTCTGGTTGGACACAGTGTGGTGTGCTTTGGAGATGCTCCCTCTGATTGGATATTCTCCCTCTGTCACAAAAATTTCCCCATGAAATAATGTCACAATTTGCTTTTTGGTACACTGTGTATAGTCTAAACTTTTCTTTAATTTCTGACATAAAAGTGTTCCATTGAGTAAAGAATTCAGAATAGAGTTTTAAACCTAGAGACACATTGTTGAACTGAATGCAACTGAATCAGAAGTTGCCTTTTCTGTGAAATCAGAAGTTGCTCAGTATTTAAAAGAGAATCTATGAGAAATATCTGGATAATATTTTCTTTTTTCCCCTATTAAGTACTGTGGGCTTTATACTGGTATAAATTAGCCACTACAAAACTGTGTGACAATTAGGGGTCAAAATTCTGATGTTTTGGTCTCTCAAGGTCCACAACCTGTGCAAAATATTAAGGAATTTCAGTTTGTACTGTAACATAGAATGACCACAAAAATAATAAACTAGAATACATATTTAAAATTTACCCCTTATTCCTGAGTTGATTAGATTTCTAAAGCCAGAAGGAATAATTAACCTGACCCAGTCTATAACAAGGCCATTCAATGTCAATTGGTAACAACTACATGATTCTCAATAACCTCTCTTTCAGAAAAAAACTACTACACTAAATATAAAGACTTTGCAGAGATACCTACTTNGCCCCCCCCAAAAAAAAAAGAAAAAAAGAAAATCTTTAAAAAACATTGATAAAAGACCAATGTTGATTTTAGACTGAAATTGTTTTTCTGAACTTCAGCCTGGAATGCATATGTAAGAATGAGTTATTAGCTGTTGTTATCACTGAAGATATCAATTTAGGACAGAAGTACTAACCTAATTTTTGCTAGAAAAAACCATGAATGTCTGCATATCAATCTGCTTGCAAGGTGTTTTCAGAGTGAACAGGGGAATTTTAGTGTGTTTGAATAAAGGAAATGAATGTTCTCATTTATTAGGAATCATCAAACCTTCCTTTTGCTGTTGCATGTCAGAAAATTTCACCAATAATCATTTTTGCAACAAATGCACACATTTTCATGGCCTTTGACATGACCCAACATTTTATGATGTTCAATTGAAGTTACAATCCTTATCCATATTTTGAAAAATATCTGCTATTGGGAACCTTATGAAATTTAAAATTTTCCAGTTCATTATATGGCTAGACTGGGATAGTCCTCAAAGATTTAGTTCTCACTCATGTTTCTGCATTTTCCTGTTTATTAGAATGTGATACCCACAGTTAATTAAAGTAATTGTACATACAGTTATCCTTTTTCCTTTCCTGCATTTTTAAAAATGTGTTTGTTCATGTTCATCCTACCAACAGCAAAGTCATGATGTACATGGTGTTCAACAGTTTTCCACCTGTGATTCCCTACACATTAATGCTATGACATGGGACTGCCTGTAGTGTAAGTTTTGTTGTAGTGGATATATGTGTATGTACAACCATTAATTGCTTTGGAGCCTTCAGAAAGGAGCTTGAGTCCTCACCAGAGGACATTTTCTCTGGTGCTGTCTGTCTAACTCCCCTCGTCTGAGTGCCAGTCACACTTCTGAAAAATGATAAATTATGTTATTACATAATCTTAAATACATGAAATAAAGATGCCATCACTCATAGCTCATCTTGCAGTCCTGTAGTTCTGAGGCTCTCTGTCTCCAACTACGTGAATCTATGTCAATTTTGTCACTACTTGCACAATTCATTGATATAAGATTGTTAAAATACAAAGCAAGATCTTTCTTCTTGTCTACAAGATCTCAAAGTCTCTGCATGAAACAGCATTCAAGCATTTCCCAAACATTTCATTCTTGAAATTAAATGGATTTCAACAGATAGCCACGCAGAAAGATCTTTTCACTTGTCTTTCTTATTAATGTTGGAAGCAATGATCTTAAGGTTGTCCTGGGGTGACATTATGATGCTTGTATCCCCATTCATATGNCCGAGGGTTTGCACCGTTTGGCTGCAGCAGCTGCCCCAGCGCCGGAGGGACTGAGAACAGAGCAACCACCCCCGAAAGAGACTTTCTGATTTTGTCATCTTTCTCAGAGCGGTGTCATCGGGTATTGTTCATTTTGTGTGCTGGGGGGAGTGCCGTGTGTCAAATAAACAGGTTCTTTCCACTTCTCTCCGAGGAATTCTTCCCAAACCAGTTGCGGGGAGGGGCCGTGTGGGTTTTGCTTTCTGGAGGGGCCCTCCTTTGCAGATTCTTTAACAAATTTGCCCTAAACCAGGACAAGGTCCTTTTTGACCAGTCTTGGCACATGCTTTAGGGAAGGAACATTGCATCTTTTCCTCTGGAAAAGAGCTTTTCAGAACCCTGAAAATTAATCTTTCCAGTTTTGGCATGAAAATGTTCAGTTATGACTTTTTTGCTCTTTGCTGCAGTCAGCATAGATCTAGACCTGACACAAGGAAAATCAAGCAAGTTCTTCAAACCTGGGAGAATCTTCTTTCAACTAAGATCAATCCATTCAGAAATTCACATAGGAAAACTGAGATACACTCAAGTTTGCCATTTATGAATGCTCCCAAAATGTTTTCCATAAGTACTTCCTGCAGAGCTCTGTACAGACAGAAGCTGCACAGGCGGAGTGTAAACAAATCAGGCTTTGGGCTTTCCCTTGAGGGGATGAAAAAAAAAGAAATTTATCAGCTCCTATCTTTTCTTAATAAATCTTGTAATAAATTGTAATGAAATAAAAAGTAATCTCTATGACACTGAAAATGCATAATTCTTATAAATTTCCCATTTCTTTGCCTGTAGATGAGAATTATAACCTTTTTTCAGCACAATATTTTCTGTGCTAATTCCTTAATTTTTTTAAAGGTGTTTATTTTGACTCCTTCACTCATTCTTCTTAGCATTTAAATGATCTGAAATATTGCTTTTGTGGGCTTACAGGAGTCATTTCTCCCATTGTACTGATAAATGATTGTAGAAATTGTGTAATCTGAAGCTGCCAATGTATGTGCAGTACCTTAAAATGATACTTAAATTTAGGGAAATGTATTACCCTTCTTCCCTGAAGCTATCTGTCTATGTGTGATCTCGTGGACTTGAAAAATAATATTTTTCCTTTGGTACTACTTTTCCTGTGAAATAGAATAATTAAACTGCATATGATAGGTGGCTGCATAAAGATTCAGGTCAAATGTAAATGTGTTGAGTGTCACTTTAACTTTCTGAGGACTGATGGTGTAAGAAAGAAGTAATATTTCCTAGTCTGCACTATGAAGGCTACTGGGCTCATTTCACTTATGGTGCAGAAAGCTACTGAATTTCTAATTACTTTATATCCAATTTAGTAAAATTTTACTGATTTATTGTTTCTAAGAAACAGGCACTGCATGGTTATACAGCTGGTCCATTATCTACCTATAGCACATTTTTTTCCTCAGGTACTGAGAAGCGGTAGTTATCAGTGATTGAAATGTAGAAAAAAAAAAGAACCCAAAATGCCATTAATGAAGGCATACTCTTCAATTGAAAAATATCTTCCTGTTTTCCCTTTCATGAATTCATTTTTTGTCTCCTTT
This sequence comes from Spizella passerina, assembly GCA_013401375.1. Taxonomy (NCBI): domain Eukaryota; kingdom Metazoa; phylum Chordata; class Aves; order Passeriformes; family Passerellidae; genus Spizella; species Spizella passerina. The sequence goes on along the minus strand of WBNQ01025152.1, from coordinate 19,456 downwards.
GCTGCACTGTCTCTGTTTGTGCAATGTTCAGTATCCATAATGAGTTGTTAATGAGCTGTCGATTATGAATGCAATTTATAGACAAGAGAGATTGAGGACTTGAGGTGCTCTTTCAAAACAAATAATTCTGTATCTTAGTTCTCTTTCATTTACAAATATCCACTCTTTCTGTTACAGTATCTTTTATACTGAAATCTTAATCTGAGTTACTCTGAATGTAGTTGCACATTTAATGAGTTTCCTTTAATGATATATTGACTATATCCTGAATGTTGCAATGAACAAAGAATACAGTATAATGAAAACTCTTTGTTATACCATGAGCAGACTCATAGAATTATGGTCATTAAGCTGTGATCCTGAACCAATGAATTTAATGGAAAATTTGCTGTCAAATTCAGTATGAACAGAACCAGAACCTAATTTCTTAAAGGCATTCAGAAATATGGTCCTTAATAACAGTTTTGTAATACATCATATACAAATACAAAGAGAATTAGTTACAAGCAACCTAATTACACTGTAGGATGAATTGGCTAATGCTCTGTACTTACAGCTAGGACTCCCCTATGCACAAAACCTGAAATGATTTGCATATTCTACATTTGGTTTTCACCTTTAAAGCCAGGAAGGCTGAGGCACAGACTCTAAACCAAAAGTCAAGAATATATAAACATCATCAGAAATGAACCCAGATCTCTCAGCTGTTAACCCATGCATAATCATGTTTGAACACAGCAGCAAACCCCACTACAAGAACGGGCATCAGGTGGTATGTGCATTCATCAGGCAAATGAGGTCTAGTCACTCCATTACCATTAATTACAGTTTTAGTGATCTGAAATTGAGGCAGCTCATGAAACAGAATTTCTCATGAAAAACTAGTTCATAGACAGATTACCTTGAGTGAACCTTCAGATTTTTTGAGCTCCATTCCTTCTCCAAGTAGAGGAATTCCAGGATGACCTTTGCCATCATTAGAGAATTAAATATTTATTAGAGGTTGTATGGAGCTGCTTTAGAGAAATCAATTAGTGGTGGTTAGCAGAGAGGATGCTGAGGTCCTAACTTGGTTAGTTAAGGAATGAGAGTTAGCCCTCCAAACATTCAAAGTAGTCAAATTTCAAAAGAGTTATGTTTTCTCTATTTATTTTATTTTGATTGATACCTGTCCCCTTAGTCAAATGTTGCTTGTGCACAGTAATTTTGCAGTTCTGCAGAACTAGAGATTTTAGTTTTGTTGTTGTTGTTGTGGCCATCATTCACCCCGGCTGAAGTCTTGGAAATTCCTGGTATTTTATCTCCTGTCAGAATCAACATCTGGCAAGAACCAAGGGTATGAAGCCTTTCAAATATTTGCTCTGAGAAATGCAGCTGTGATACTATACCTACAGCCCTGCATTGCTCTTCTGAAACCTGGCAGGAAATAAAAAGAAAAAAAAAAGAGAGAAAAGAAGCTGTTTAAAATCATATGACAGGTTATTATTTTGTTTAATGTGAAATGTTCATCTGACAAGCTTATTGAGCTTGATTTGTGTACCGAAGCCTTCTGCAAATCTACGGTCTATCTGATTTCCCTTCCCCCTCTTCTTCACTCCCCGCTCTGCCACTAGCACTGACATCAACCATTGTGCCATATGAGGGGAAAAAAAAGGTACCTGGAGTATTCAAGTGATTTAACCAGTTTGATTTATGTTAATGGTACAGAAGAGAATATTTTTTGGTCCTCAAAAACATAACAGGCAATTGATGTGCCATATTGCAGTATGGTTTTAGCTATCAACATGTCAAGATTTAGTTTTGCTGTTAACATTTTACGATTTAGAAGGCTATAAGAATATGTGCAGTGTAGCAACAACTCAGGCATCATTCCCCCAGCTATATTTATTGGGCTTTCATTTTTCCCTTTTATAGAGAAATTGAAAAAGAAAAAGGAAGGGAAAGAAGGCTGACATTTTCTGTCTTTCATTTTCTTCAGTCTGTCAGGTTGTGAGACTAGAGAGAAAGAAAACTGAGTACTAATGGTTTGTTTTCACACCAAAGTAGATTCAGGGCATAAGAATTCAAATGTGGAATTTGTTGATTTCTTGCTAAACTAAAGATAACCTATGCATAAGGTGCAGCTTCATTGCATCTACCCACTCTACTTATCTCTACAGCTGAAAGCTGCATGTTTAACATGCCGTGGAGATGCTGATCTATATAAGCCAATTGTCTGAAAATCTGGAAGTACTGTGTGCAGTGCACATGGTCATAGAAACATTTATTTTCCTTCTAGACCTTCATTTCCTTCTACTTCTGCTTGGAAAATCAATAAGATGTACTTCTTGGTGTTTAAGTGGGAAACTAATTTTTTCGTACTGGGAGAATGTCACAGTGTCTGGAGCTGCTAAAATAAGATCTAAATTCCTCTTTAGTGGGTATTTTACTTCCCCCAGGTTTTAAATTGATGATAACTGGATAAAAATTTTTGCTGACCATTTAGGACTAGCACTAAAAAGTAAATGGGACACATGAAAAACTTACCTACTGAAATTTCTGTGCTTAAACTTCCAACTTAAAAAAGCATCTTGAAGCATGGGTGATGGGAGACAGTACAAATTATATGAGTTTTCAAACTTCTTTCCATGTCCATTTCAAATCCTCAGACTCATTGCCAAGAAGGTATTGAAATTCTCTGTGAAGATCTAATTAATACCGTTTTTTCCCCAGTTGCTCTGGGTAATGAAGAAATGCCTAGTATTTGGGACATTACCCCAAGAAATTTGGCTTCCTAAAGTGTACATTCCCACTACATGTTATATAGGGCATTCTGCTCATCATGTCAACAGTATGAAGAAGGATGTACACACTTATTTGTGCCTCATCTGTTTCACAGTGAGCAGAGTATATTGGAAAAATACTTGAAATGTCTTTAAAAATTATGTTATTACTTTCTGTCTTAAAATTTCATAAGCAATTTAGCATTGTCAAACATAACAGCTTAAAGTTTAACAGCATCAAAATTTTTCTCATAGCTTCCACTTTTGATATTCCAGAGCTCAGTTTGGCATGCGCTTATCTTCATTTGTCTTTATTTTACTATGACTGCCTTAAATTGCATATGGTTTCAGAGAACAGGTCTTTCTTGCTTCAAACACTGATGATTGTTGTGTCATATTTCTTTTGTGTGAAAATCTAGGGCCTGGAGCTATTGTCTACAAGAGAACGATCTGGACAGGCTCCAGTGAGTCTCTTCACAATCTTTTTCTTTCCCTTTTAATGTGAGCTGTTGTCCAGCTGAGCTTCTTTGGTGAATTACTGAGAAATCAGGAAAAGGTACAAAAGTCTGTTCCTACATCTGTGCAAAAAAATTCTGCGGCAATTATTAGATCTTTGGTCTCTGGCCAAGTTTAAACTGTGGAACCCCAAAAAGCCAGTTCCAGAGGCATGATGTCCAAATTAAATGGGATTTTGATGTGTGCTACTTCTTCACTTCTGTTTTCCCATTCTGTGATTTTGGTATAAGTCAAAAAACATGAGCCAGAGGAATGGCCAGGAGAAAACAACTTTCAGATACTACCAGAGAGCAATTGTTCCCTAGGTCTTAATCCTCCACAGGTTTTACCTGCTGAGGCTATTGCAAAGATGAATTATTTACCTTTGAGCTCCTCTGTGGTGACAGCAATATCACAAAGAATTCTATTGAGAAATAAGTATTTTTTTGCTCAGTGAAGGGACTATGGAATACATAGGGTCAGAACTACACAATAAACAGGAAGATAAAAAGAAATATTGATTATTTGCTCATGAAGAGAGAGCTAGTCATCTTGTGCATTGTGTTGAAAAATGCTGGGTAATTACCTAATTAAAGACTGTATCAGCAACACACATAAACAGCACAGCTGAGTGAATCATGAACAGGCAAAATTCTGATGTCAAAGCAGATAAGTATGAAAGTGCTATAAACTNCTGGGGCTTTGTAGTTATTTAACATTCAGGTTTACTGTAGAGAAACTGATTTACCTTGACTCAATCTTATTTAAAGAGGGAAATTGTACAGGGATAAAGCAATCTATTCCACAGTTCTCAACTGAACTGATGCTTAGGTTTGAAAGGCAAGAATTTTAGTTGGTTGATAATTTTTTGAGTATATGTTGTGATAAGGCAGGCGTTTCATAATACTTTTTTTAAAAAAAACCTCCAGAATGATTCAAACATGTCAGTCAAAATGGAGTTAGTAAAAAGTCTGAATGGACCTAGACGACATAATTGAGGCCACAATCATGTTATAGTGTCTTCTGAATACAACAAAAAATAATAGTTAAAAAAAGGTAGATACAGTAATTTCTAGAAGTCCTTATTAACAAAATATGTTATTCAGTATGGAAATCAGATCGTATGTTTTGACTTTATGCATGAGGTTTGGTACCCTTGGGTATTCCTTAAGGAGCAAGAGCATCTGATTTCTTCATTTGCAAGCCAGAAACTTGACAGCCACAGATGCAAACTAGTCCGGCTTAAGGTGTGAAAGCTGTTCTGTGAAGCCAGAATCCAGGCAATTAAGCAGGTTTCCCTGCTCCCCAGGTAGGCTGGTATTTAGCTAAATTGTCAGTACTGAATATGCTGCTCTAGGAGGAAAGGTAGACTGTGATAGACAGAAGACTGGAAGCATTTTTTGAGAAAAAAGATAATACAAGCACCTAGGAATTGAGATTGCATATTGCAATAAATGCATTTTTGCCTTTGGTTCCACAATATTTTCATCAAGATCCTTAGAAGCGTAAATGACACAAACAGGCCAGAGTGCAAACTCTCAGCGTATCATATAAAACAGAATCTAAACTGAGGCTGCCCCTGAGATATAACATTATTTACCAGAGGTGCATGAGTAGTGCAGGGCAAACCCCTCTGCCTTAACTCACTTGCATATCACTCCAGCTTAATAAGCAAATGATTGCTCAGGTTAGTGGGTGCTTTGACAATGGATTAATTTGTGTAAGAGCTACATGCATAACTTCTGATTTTTGTAATCTGTTTGTTTTAAAAATGTGTTAGGCATTCGTGACAGGA